>JAFVLL020024239.1:34627-137127 GCA_021397915.2 Tor tambroides | reverse complement strand
TTCATATAATAATAATAATAATAATAATAACAAAAATACTACAAATATTAATAATAGTCCTGCTGAACAATTATTATTGTTGTTGTTGTTATCATCATCATCATCATCATCATCCATCATTATTATTATTAATTATAATAACACAACAATTTAAATGATCACAATTTCCATCTTTGTTTTGGACTGTCTTGCTGTTAAGCAAAAAACAAACAAACAAACTTAATTATTAATAATTGACTGTAAACAACACCTTAAAAAGGTACTTTACCTGTGAACATCATTTTTTTGAACAGACTGTGGTGTAGTGGTGTTGTTTGATGCCATTCTTTAGACCAAACAGTAGCTATTCATTTACAGCCTTGATATTAAAGTACCAATATCTGTTTAGCTGTCTGTCTCAGCTCATTATTTAAGATTCAGACACAGTAATTGACTCATCAGTGATTTCCCGACCATCAGGTGTCATACTGAAAAGACAAAAGCATGGTGGTGTGCAGCTGCTGTTTGAATGTCTCTGCATGCTGCCCTGTTAACATTGTCAGTTTTAGTCTGAGATGCAACATCTCGATCTGTCCTCCGGCCACTGGTCTTATCTTATGAACACACACAGCACAGCCTGACCTTTTCCCTTTGGAGATTTAAGCTTTAAGTGGTTCTAAGGTGCAGTTATTTTGTCTGACCAACTAATAATTGACCTTTAAAAGATACAAGCACTGAGAGAATGTAAAGACAAATGAGATACAGTACACTTCTCTTAATGAGCTCAGCCTCAGATCTTCTCTGCATGAGAAATAAAGTTTCGAACAGAGCTTGAAACTGAGACTGCTGCAAAACAGACAAATACAGATCCTGTAATCATCTGGCTAATGCAACATGTGTAGTGTTTTGGATACTAAATAGTTCCAGACAGAAATATCCTCATATGTGATGTTTTATTCTGTTGATTATACTTCCTTATACAGAACAATATTAAACAAATTGTTGTTTCCTTTTAAAATGAAGGTATTCAGGCCATTTTAATGCAGGAGCTCACTCAGTGCTGGCAGTGAGACAGGTTCGTGAACTCCTGACACACCTCCAGTAATTAGAGCTCCAGTGTTTTCTGCCATGTGATGAGTGTGGTTGCTTTAGAGACGCCAGCACAGTATTTACACATCATTTGGCGTTCTGTCTTGGTTTTATTTACTCATCAGTATCTTCATCATGCTTTTCAGTAAAAATATTCAAACATCCTTAAAATAAAATAAATTTACTTAAGAGGCAAAATTGCAAAAGATAATTACGGAAGTCCGTTTCCTGCCATGGAAAAAAAAAATTGCTCACAATTCTGCCTAATTAATTAATGTTTTTTCTGAGAAAATTGTATGAAAAATTTAAAAACGTATGAAATTTCAAGATAAAAATGATAAAGTAAGAACTGCAAGATATAAACTCAGAATTGTGAGATATAAACTTGCAATTCTGGGGGAAAAGTCAGAATTGTGAGATATAATAGAAATGGAAATAGAAATAGAAATAGAAAAAAAACACAGAATTGCGATTCTCTTTTGAAAAAAAAAAGCTAAAATAAAAAGCGACTTTTTTCGCATTTATAATTATATTTATATTTATATCTCACAATTCTGAGTTTATATTTTGCAGTTCTTACTTTTTCATTTATATCTTGAACTTTCATATATTTTTAAAATTTTCATACAATTTTCTCAGAATTATAAATAAATACAAATAAATATAAATATAAATGTGAGAAAAAAGTATTTTTTTTTCTATTTTAGCTTTTTTATTTATTATTCCATGGTGGGGAAAAGAAAAAGAAAAAACAGAATTGCGAGATGTAAACTGAATTCAGAGGAAAAAAGCCAGAATTGTAAGATATAAACTTAGAATTGTGAAATATAAACTTGCTGAGAATAGAAGTCAGAATTTTTGTTATTTTTTATTCCATGATGGAAACAAAAAAGAAAAAAAGAATTGCACGAAATTGTCAGAATTGCAGGAAAAAAGAATTCGGTGTTTATATCTCATGATTCTTTTTTTCCTCAGAGTTAAGACCCAATTACTTCATTATTATTATTATTTTATCTATTTATTTTTTGTAATTCAGTGATGGGAAAAAAGGTTGAATAAAATATTTTTTTCTTGCCTCACTGGCAAGTGTTTTTTTTCTTATAAGCAAAAACTTACATACCAAATGTTGTTAGATTTAAGCTAAAAAAAAATAAATAAAATAAGCTGACAATTTACACTAATTTAAGATATATTTTCTGAAAACAAGCCTTAATACCTTATGCAATATTGCTTCTAAATTTACCTTGTTTTAAGCTTTGCTGCAAAAGTCAAAAACCTTTTTGCTATAGAAAATGGTATAAGTGACCATGCTGTCTATAAGGCATTGTATGTTGGTCTTTAAATGTGTTTTCATTGTAAACAATTATAACTGAAGCTTTACTTATCTCATCACTTGATGCTCAGTGAGGGCAGATCTATTACAGATAGTGGATCTGGATCAAAGTGACTTTAAATGTGATGATTTATTCCATCACAGGTCCTGACACTTCAGACTGGGTGATGCACAAGTGCCAAATTCAATTTGAGTCCCATTTCCATCACATTCATCAATAGCCAGCAAATTAATTTATAGCAAATAAATTCATCAGTATTGTTGACCTCTATTCTTGTGACGCTGGTGCTGACAGGTCACAGAAAGTACCTCCATGACACCAGAATTCACATGAAGAACAATCTAATCCATCAAAATTCACACATGTCCATCAGTAAAAGAGTCTACTGCTTTGATCACCTATCTGAACTCCCAGAACAGGGCTGTGAGCTTGTTTCAAAATGACAGCCTGTAGGCATGAATTTACATGTGTCCTGTCGTCACAGATATCTGTCAAGCAAGACCAGGTGATCTGTGAATTAATTGTGCAGTGCTACCTGTGCAACAGAGTAAAACAATAATCCTGCAAAACTACAACTACAGCTCTCCATCTTGTCTTCATATCATTTGTCATATTTGTTACCCTTCTCCACATGACTGGGTCTGAATAGTCAATCAGAGAAAGCCATTAACATGTTCTTTGCTTCACTCAAACAAACTATTTTCAATCAGTCTCTGAGCTGATGTTGCCTCACACATGAAACGCAGTGGTGACAAATAAAGTAACAATTACTGCATTCATTCGTTGATTTGTTGGTGATTGAGTTGACGAGAAGAAGATAAGGCAGATATCGCATTATGGGGGAAATTGGCTATCAATTGGCTAGCAAAATTGCTCCAAAGTCATGTCCCAGGGGTCGTCCTTGGAGATCGGGGAATTTCTTTTTAACCTGCAGACTGAAAAAAAAACCAACCAGTGGCAACAATATAAAAGTAGCTTGATTCCACGGGAAAAACACAGACTTGGCAACCCTGGTTTACACTTGTTGTTCAATTATCTTGGCTGTTTGGAATAGACCAAAAAAAGAAAGTGATGCACTTATTCCTGGTTCGCTTAGCATTCACACTGTCATTTTTGACTCTTTTCCCACCACCATTTAAAAAAAATGCTGCCAGCCACCGCCAGCATTTTTGATCACAAAAATTTCATGGCCCCAGAATATTTTGTTGCATGAATATCTGAACATGCAATTTGTCAAAAGATAGAACAGAGGCTCTGCTTATAGCTTCATGTATTAAATTTTTTTAACAACACTTGAATGTGGGTTTGTTTTGTGAAAAACATTTTGAACAAAAAGCTGAGAAAATCACGTTTTTGTCAAAAACCACATCCAGATCAGATTCAGAACGATGATCAAAACATAGATGAAGTCGATCGAGTCCATCAAAACCCCCAAAACTTCACAGTCCTAAACCTCTTCCTGGCTCGACATTTCATTCGTTAACATTTGTCAGTCTTGATTTATGTGCTGTTTAATGTTTGACAACGCTAACGACCTCACTCATACGATTTTGTATGATTTCTGTGACGGTGAAGTTTAGGGGCGGGGTTATGTGTGGTCCTTCGTACAAATTCCCACGAATTTGCCACCTCGTTAAAATACATATGATTTTTCACATTTGTTTGGTATAGTATATCCTGGAATACACTACGCGATTTTTGCCCCGATTTTACAGTCTGAACAAGTTGACGCTAGTTGAGGAAAGTCAGAGCCAGTCTGCAGATTACAGCTGACAGATGCCACAGAAAATCGTATAGTGTATGGTCACAGACTCCGATTTTTTTAGTTTCAGACTTTGATTCCATCCAGTCGGAGAATATCAAACATGTTTGATATTTACAGCCGATTTTAGAACACGTTTCCATTTGTCATGTGTCTCCTAGG
The DNA here is from genome assembly GCA_021397915.2 of Tor tambroides. Classification (NCBI taxonomy): domain Eukaryota; kingdom Metazoa; phylum Chordata; class Actinopteri; order Cypriniformes; family Cyprinidae; genus Tor; species Tor tambroides. Next base: position 132,801 of record JAFVLL020024239.1, on the reverse strand, counting down.
AACAAGGTGCACATTTCTGCGTGAGTTTGTCGTGATCAGAACAACTTTAAAGTCTGGTAGTGTATGATCTTCAGTCGCGTAGTGTATGATGCCCAGTTTTCCTTTGTCACTATTCACAAAGTCGGTAAGTGTAAGATGCCTGGTGTTTTAAAAATCTGTTCCGATTTTAAAAGTCGTGTAGTGTATTGCAGCCTTTAGGTAGTACGAATTCGTACAAATTAGCCACCTTGGCAAAAATGCACGAATTGCCGTGAGATTGGGTTGTTTGATGATTGCGTTATTTCACATATGCAGCTGCTTACATATGAGATCGCTTGTTTCTGATTCTTCTTTAATAGATTTTGATCCAGAAATTAAGAAATCGTTCAGAAGATGTGTAATAGCGCCCCCTACTGTATAACAGTGAAAACACGGAAAGCAAAAATCCTGGTAGGGTAAGAGTTAACACCGAACCTAAAGATACAAATCTAAAGGCATATGGATATGGTCACAACCTGATTGGACAGATTTATGCCTTATATTTTGAGAAGAAACTTGCCGGACATCCAGAACTGCTGTGCGCTGGGCTAAATGCACTAATTACATATGGAGGTATTTTTACCAGTTCATTACTAACAAAGAACTTATAAAATGTGTTAAGGACTGGAGTCAAAACAGTGGCAGGAATTCCAGGTGTGTTTGAACATATTCAGTCCATTTTAGGAACATCTAGTGATATTACATCCTGTTTTGGGTTCGTTTAGATGTCTTTGGTCTATGTTGCATTCATATTTTGAAAGGCCCACTTTTTAAGGCATCTTGGTCTGCTTTTGAGCGCAGGTTCAGATGGCAGCGTTCACACTTATTCAATTGAATTGCACTAACAAAGCAATCGCACCAGAGTTTGTTTTAATTAAACAATCTCTGGGTCCAAATTGTGATGGGTCCAGCATCCCACACTCCTAATACTTTTGCTAGAGGACGGTGAAAATCATTTGCAATAAATTTGTTGTTCACGTACTACAAGCCTGGCTGACATGTGATGGATTAACACAGCTGGATGTGAAGCGTGTGCTCAGTAATTCAAAAAATTCAATTCATTGACTTCAGTCACAGAAGTGGATGCACAAGTCAATACAGCACTTGTTTAATGGAACATCTGGTACCTGGAGAGTTGAAAAGTGAAATTTAAATAGATATAACAATTTCATTAGTGTGTTGGCGTAAATCTGAATTTTATTATGAAAGTCAGCCCACTTAAGAGATACCACAAAAATCTCGTGTTCAAAGAGCTCCACAGGCATGGACCTGATTTCATTGTTTTATTAGAATTTATAATCGTATTGATGTAGTTACACAGAACTAACAAATCCTTTCATTAAAGAAGAAAGGCCAGGCATTGGTCTTATTATGTGTGCGATCTTGAGCTACATGAGTTACGTGAGAGTGGAGTATGAAGACATTGCTCAAACATAACAGGATCCAATTACACCGTGTAGGTCACTGCTTTGAACCTCCTGGATTTGTCTACTCACAGTTTGATATCGATATTTACAGCACATGAGGTTTGTGACTCATATTAAGCACCCCTGTTTGTTTTGGGTTTATCACACAGATATGTTGCAGGCATTTATGTTAACGTCAAGAATAATAATCCACGTAAAAGTTACATGGCTGTTAATTTCAGACAACATAGAGGCCAATAAGAGACCTTAAGACTGTTAACGGCTAATTGAGGTGATTTATATGATTACAAGTTTTCACATGATCATTCAGGTGTGTTGTGGTTTCTCTGTTGCATTACACTGACTCAGGCCTGAAACATTAAGTACATGAATACTTATAACCTTGCATGCTCAATTTTATGACTCATTCCATTCTGAAATGTTTCTGTAAAACCTGGAGAAAGTCTCAATGGCAGCTGCAAAACTGGCAATGTAGCCCCTCAGTAATAGGTTTTTTTTTTGTTTTTTTTTGTTAAAGGATGCTTCTTTTTTATAGCTCGAGCCATTAATGCTTTGTAAACAATTACCTTGACCCTTTTCCCCCAAATTTTTATGTTGCATGCATGCAACCAAATGATCAAGGTATAGCATTTACCCATGGGGCCAATCTGAACATGCTACGATACTTCAAAATACTACAAAATGCTTCAAAACAACAGATTTTGAAAAAAAAGTACAATGAAACACTGACAAATTTTGCATTCTTCTAGCCAAGTCAAGTCAGGTCACCATTATTTATATACTGTAGCGCTTTTTACAATACAGATTGTGTCAAAGCAGCTTTACAGTAGCTTCTACTGTCATGGCAGTATAGAAATGATTTTATGGTATATTTATTCTTAATCATGAGACTAATGTTTTTAAATTACACATCACCAGTGCTGGGTAATAAACCGATTGATGTAATCAGGATCAGATTATCAGATTCCAAAAATCAAGCACATGTAGTTAGATTATATTGCATTTTAAAATGTTCATAATCAGATTAAAGTTACTTTTTTATGAATTACATATTATTCACTCAATGGCAGTAAATTATTCATAATTTTCCTTACTGATTTTTTTTTTCAAATCAATATGTTGTATGTATGTACTAACTACAATTTTTGTCATGTAATTTGTAATCAGTAATGGACTACAAGTAATCTACCCAGCACTGCACATCACATATCACATTATATCCACAGAGGACAAGCAGTTTGGAGAATGAATGAATGTAACATAAAAATAGTCAAATTAAACATTTCCTTTTTAGTTTGATTTTTTTTTTTCACTAAAGGTCATTGCACACTGAGTCTGAAATTTTCGCATGCGTTTTTCCGTTTTTTCGTATTGCCCATCCTTTTCTATCAAAATGCATGCTACGGATGCAAAAACGCAGAAAATTGAACCTGATCCGAATTTTTTTGACGGACGAAAGTTTCGGAGGCAGTGTGAAAACGTGACTGACACAACGTGAGGTCGTATTTATTTTTTAACGTGCGGAAATTTTTGGACGAAAATTTCGGACTCAGTGTGCAGTGACCTTTAGCCTACATCTTAAAAATAAAGTTTCAAAAAGGTTTTTGTTTTTTTTTGCAACAAGAAGCATTTTCATTCAGAAATTGCTAGCAAATTTCACAATTAATTACAAAGAAACAGCAAGTAACGTTGAATTAAACTTTGTGAATTAAATTTTTTTGTTCTGTTTACAACTTCAGGAAATATTTAGGATTTAGGAATGAACTTTCATGCTTTTTTTTTCTAAAAATCATACATTTCCGTATGAATCACATTGCAAGAATTCATATGTAATCGCCACCTCGTAAAATAGTTGCATTTTCTAATGAGATGGAGTTGATTCTTGCATAGCTAACTCGGCGGTTTCACTGATCTTCTACTCTCTTGTCCTTACAGGTAATGCCTTTGTGGTGAGTTTGGCAGTAGCAGATCTGGTCGTGGCCATCTACCCCTATCCGCTCGTCCTGACCGCCATCTTCCATGACCGCTGGATCGCTGGTGATATTCACTGTCAAATCAGCGGCTTCCTCATGGGGCTCAGCGTGATCGGCTCTATTTTCAACATCACAGGCATCGCCATCAACCGCTACTGTTACATCTGCCACAGCCTTAAGTACGACAAGCTCTTCTCCAACAAGAACACAGTGTGCTATGTCATACTAGTCTGGGTGCTGACTATCCTGGCCATCGTCCCAAACTGGTTTGTGGAGTCTCTGCAGTACGACCCGCGCGTCTACTCTTGCACCTTCGCTCAATCGGTGAGCTCGCTCTACACCATCACTGTGGTGGTGGTGCACTTCATTCTGCCCATCGGCATCGTCACGTACTGCTACCTGCGCATCTGGATCCTCGTCATACAGGTGCGCAAACGGGTCAAGCCCGACAGTCGGCCCAAGATCAAGCCTCATGACTTCCGGAACTTTCTCACCATGTTTGTGGTGTTTGTGTTGTTCGCCGTCTGCTGGGCTCCGCTGAACTTCATAGGCCTGGCGGTGGCAATCCACCCTAGACTGGGTCAAGCCATCCCCGAGTGGCTCTTCACAGCCAGCTACTTCATGGCGTACTTCAACAGCTGCCTCAATGGCGTTATATACGGAGTGCTAAACCATAACTTTCGAAAAGAGTATAAAAGGATTATTACTATTTTCAAGTTTCACTGTTGAGTTTGCACAATGAGACGAGCACTGTGTCTTTCTTAAAATTCGTAAGTTATTCAAAGCGACTGACTTATGAGTGCAGCGTAATGATGCATCTTTTGTGATTCGAATGTTTTTATTGTTTGCATTTTGTTATACCAGATATGGACATATTTCGAGTCCCTGTATTTACATCCTAATATTTGCACAAAATGACATATGTTTGAACTTGAGTTCCTTGTTTACATTATCATCTACACTGTAAAAAAAAAAAAAAAAGTTGAGACAACTTAAAATTTTAAGGCAGCCAGCTTCAGCAGATTTTTGAGTTCTCTCAACTTATTTTTGTAGGAGATTCTCAACTTTTTGTTGTATAAACTTAAAACAAGAAGTTGAGAAAACTCAAAAATCTGCTGAAGCTGGTTGCCTTAAAATTTTAAGTTGGCTCAGCTTTTTTTTTTTTTTTTACAGTGTACACAATATGTTCTTATTTAGAAATTTAATTGACATCTAAATGTGGAAGAATCCAACACTAATTAAAACCCTTGATAATGTCTATTTGAAATACTATTTTTTATTTAATTAAAATCGCTGTAATTGATTTTGTTGAACATTCAAATGTCTAAAAATGTAGTGTTTAAATATAAATATTTTTTAAGAAATATTTTCTGAAATGCAATTGCTTTTAAACATGTGATGTATTTTTAATTTTTAAAATATTTATTATTATTGTCCTGATCATGGTGTCTCATTTTTGTTAAATATGTGGGAGAAAAAACTACGGAAACAATTAGTGAATGTTTGAAGTACTAATGCAGCATATTGAATCAGTGAGAGGATTTTCAGATTATAATTAAGTTGATGATTATACTTACTGTAAATCGACATATCATTTTATCTCAATTTAATTAACATAATTACATGTTATTAAGGTGACAGAAATCACATATTTAGAGAGACTTGGGATTTATTATTAAATAAGAAAAATATATCTATGTTATGAATGAATTAAAGTTAGCATATATTAATGAGGATGTAAGATAGGACATTTTGATAGATTACATATATGAGCATATTTTTGCTGAGCTATTTACTCTCTGATACCTCAGCTGCAAAAAAGAATGTATGATTTACTTTATTTAACAAATGTATTAAAACAAATTATAATATGAAAATTAATATTATAGCTTGTTTTCTGGTTAAAACTAAGAAAATGGACCATAAGTGGAACGTTAGAGCAGTTTATCAAGCCATTAGATTCATGAACTAGAATGTTGCAAAAAAAAAAAAAAATGCACAGAAATATGAAGGGTTTTTTTTTTTTTTTTCTCTGAGCGTTGCAACGGAAAGCACTTCCATGTATCCTACAATTATTTGTTTTTGTGTGTAAAGTTGGAAATCAAAAAGTGTAATACAGTGTTATTCGAAATCTCCACTGCACATTTTCTGATCAAATATTTATCAAACAATCATATTTTTATATGTAAACATTCCTATGAATGCACAGTGCTGCATTCATGTTTAATAGCAAGATGTCTTAATAAAATTTAATCACTGTGCAACGTGTTGAAACATTCACTCCTCTGTGGGAAAATGACGGGGTGTTTTATTCATAAATATAAAGAATTTTTTTCTGACATGGGGTTGTTTTCATAGTTGAACACCACAAGTACATGTTTGACAAGACGTATGTTGTTTTCAGCGCCTCAAGTGTTTTACAAACAATAAATACAAGTCTAGAAACTAGCACTTGCCCGGGGCAGTTCTCGTCATGGCGTGCTGCCAGTCATCATTATCCATTCAGAGCAGGTCCAGCTGAAGAAGAAGTATAGATCTCTGACAGGGAGCTTTGTGGGTCAGTGAGGACAAATAACTTGTAGATGATGGATTTATGCCTCAGGGTTTGAGATGAAAACACGGAAATTTCTCGCAGATGCTGAGACTCACACAAAGCCCAAATCACAGTAAATGTTACTGGTCCCATTTTATATTAGGTGGCATTAACTACTACTTACTTATTGTGTTCATATTGTATTGCAAAACACTTCTGCTGCTATTGAGGTGGGATACGGGACAGGTTTGGTGGTATGGGTGGGTTTAAGGGTCGGTTAAGTTGGAAGAGATGGGTCAACAGTGTAATTATAAATGTAGAAACAGAAATTAATTACAGATTAAGCCTGCAAGTATTTTTTAAAATACAAGTGCAATGTAAAATATGTATGTACACAATAAGTGCATTGTATCAGATGGTTAATTTAAACGTAAGTACATAGTAGTTCAGGCCACCTGATATAAAGTGGGACCATGTTAGCCTATAACACTGCTTAAAAGGTTACTCCACCCCAAAATGAAAATTTTGCCATTAATCACTTAACCCCGTGTCGTTCCAAACCTGTAAAAGCTTCGTTCGTCTTCGTTTGGCAGTCAATGGGACAGTCACAAGCCTCCCGGTTTTCATCCAAAATATCTTAAATTGTGTTCTGAAGACGAACAAAACGACATGGGGGTGGAGTAACCCTTTAAATTTGTTTAGACATGCTTGATTGTTCCAGGTTCAATGCAAGTTAAGCTCTATGGATAACACCATTACTACATAAAATCATTGTAAATAGATCACAATTTTTGAGGTAGGGCATTTCACTGGAAAATTAAGCACTACATTTTTCAAAGCTTGACGAAGCAATTTTGAAAGCCCCCATCACTAATATCACATTCATCATAAAACATCATTTTGCGAAGCAATCTGTTCAATTGGTTGAAAGTTTCAAAAAGTTTGACTCAAGCTTGATAGGATATAATCGCTTATTCTCTCGAAAACCTGATTTGTCAATGACGTCATTCAGCGGTCAGATATTTCCAAATATTCAAGCTCAACTAATATACCGCGCTGCATATTAGCACGCTCATCCGGGTAAGTGCACTTCTTTTATGTCTCTTTTGTATCACTGGCATCTTCAATTGAGGACTTGATTATTAATATTACTGATATTATTGCAGTGATCGTCTTGTTCTAAGCCAAATGTTTTGTACACTGTAATATACTTTTTTTTAGCAGTAATTTGCACAATAATGCAGTAATAAACTGTAATAAACATTTATTCATTTAGCAGACGCTTTTATCTAATGCAACATACACATGAGGAATAAAACAAGCAATTCATCTTAAGGAGTCAATAGTGCTGGAAATACAGAGTTTCAGAAATCGCTCAAGCTAGACCAGGAGGGATTAAAACATAATGAAAACATAGAAGAAACTTCTTTTATTTGTTATTTATTACCTTCGTCTTTAGCCGGTAGACTCTGCAACTTTCTCATGAGTCATGACACGCTTCACATTTTGTTGACGTCAAAAGCTGAGTCAAAACTCACAAAATTCATCTGTCTCTTGTAGATGCCAAACGAATTACACAGAAGCCAGCGTGACCAGGTCGTGCCATCCTCTCATCCATGAACACAAACTACACCAGGTAAAAGAAAACACCACCCAGACTATATTAAATGCAGCTGTGAGTGTAAATATGGTTTGTGTCGACTGTGTGGCAAATTTCTGCCTGCTGAGAGCATGAAAGCATGAAATTACACAAGAAACCGTTTCTGTGTTGGGTCTCCACTTGATGTTCAAAAAGCTGGGTTTGGAAGCTAAATCAGTTGATAATGTGACACCTCAAATAACACTCACTATTGTATGGAAGAGTTACAACATTTTGTCAAAAATACAAGTCCCAATTTCTACTTTTAAACTCAGAGGAATGCCTTTTCCCATAGGCTTCTAAAGTTGCTGTGTATTGTAATTGACAGCATGCCACAGATGCTGTCCGTAGAGCTTAACCTGTATTGAACCGGGAAGATTTCTGTATTTCTGTCTTGATGCAAGTCAGATATTACTTGACCTTTAATTCCGGCAAACTGCTGGACACTGGGGGTCCTTTTGTTGTTGTTTTGTAAAAACAAGCAGCTGGAGATATTTGAGCCCCCAAACATAATAGACCATGGTCAAAACTTGACTTTAGCCCACACTGTATTTTGTCCTTATAAATAATGACAGCCTACCATAGCAATTTCCTTTCGATCTGTCCCAAGTATAAAACACTCTTACTGCAATCTCTGACACAGTATTGCGGATGTCGGCTTTTACCATGCCAATAGAAGGCTTTGCCATGATGCAACTTCAATGAAAGAGTTGTAGATTACAAATCAACACTCTCAGCTCGTTCATTTAAGCAGACGTCATATTAGAATAAAGGTAATAAAAGTGAAATGTATGAATAACCAAAGCTATAATTCACACAAATTGTCTATAAATGTCTGCAGAAGGCAAACACAGGTTATCACAGCTATGCTGATATTCAGTGATGAAATTTCTCAATGAATTTTCCCTCACAATAAGAAATATTCAGTTGGCAGTGCTAGATAGATAACTGGCAAATTGTAATCCGTTACTGATTCCAAATTACATGACACAAATTGTAGTTTGTAACGTAATCCATTACATTGCACATTTTAAGTAATATAATCGGACTACTTTTTGATTACTTTTGACCTTGTTTTTAACTCATTTATCATGCTGATTTAAATAGGATAAATGTGCACCATATTGATATAAAAATACAAAGAGAAAGAAAATATATTTCAGTCGTTGTAGTTAACAAAATGGTGAATTTAATAAAAAGTAAATAATTAACCAAACCTGTGTCAGAGACAAGCACATCTACCTAAACAGCCACCAATGAGAACTAGAGGAATGGCTGCATGTGTTAAATTCATCTGAGCTTTTCACAGATACAAACCTGGTTCGACTTTCCTTTCTCTCTTTATAAACTGGCAAACCAAGCACTACCTTTACAAAGTGTTGCCCTCTCAAAAATTTCTTAAACTAATGCGACTAGAGCCACTTTTAACAGCCAGACACAACTGTCAAATGTTACTGTGTAAAAAAATCAGCTGAGACAGGAAGTATTTCAGCATCATTTCAAAATACCTTCACTATTAACAAAGCTAAATCTTTCCAAGTACCCTTGTAGCATGCATACTGTTGGTTGGAAAACACTGTGTTACAACAAAAAGACACAAGTGAGAAAAATCCCACCTGAGGAAGAGGCAGTAACATCAAGACAGGCTATCGTTTCTTTAATTCAAACACAGAGCACATAGCAGCTCTCAAGGCCTGCTGTTTTACATCAACTAGAAAGACACAATGACGCAACTCAACAGGTGGACCTTGAAACTCTCATGTTGACGATCAACAAATATACGAACTAGTAATATGTACAAAATTGAGCAATGTGATGCTTCTCTGTTTGTAGAATCTCACCTTTACATATTTCATCTATTTTAAAGTATTAAACATATGTTCATTTTCAACAAGGTGAGCATGAATAAATGACCTACAGCATATGTACAATAAGGCAAAAATCCATGAAATCACAAAGTCAAAACAAGTAACACTACAATTACAAAAACAGCAGTTGAATGCAACTTAAAAATTACTGTAAATTATATATATATATATATATAAACCTCTCCAGTCAATAACTTTGGCACTGCCAACCATACAGTGCTGCTCACTAATATTGGCACCCTTGGTAAATATGAGCAAAGGTGGCTGTGAAAATATATCTTCATTGTTTATCTTTTTGATCTTTCATTCAAAAAAAAAAAAAGTACAAAATTCTAAACTTTCACTGAAATAAAACTATGGAAAGTGGGGGAAACTCACATTATGAAATAAATGTTTTTCTCTAGTTCACGTTAGCCACAGTTATTGGCACCCAATTATTGCAACGTCCTTTTCCCAAGACAACAGCTCTGAGTTTTCTCCTGTAATGCCTGAAGAGTTTGGAGAACACCTGATAAGAGATCAGAGACCATTCCTTCATACCAAATCTCTCCAGATCCTTCAGATTCCCAGCTCCATGTTGGTGCTTCTTCTCTTCAGTTCACCTCACTCATTTTCTATAGGGTTCAGGTCAGAGGACTGGGACAGCCATGGTAAAAGATTCATTTTGTGCTCAGTGACCCATTTTTGTGTTTATTTTGATGTTTGTTTTGGATCATTGTCTTGATAGAAGATCCAAACATGGCCCATTGTAAGATTTCTAACATAAGCAGTCAGGTTTTGATTTTTTATCTGTCGGTATTTGATAGAATCCATGATGCCATGCATCTGAACAAGACATCCAGGACCTCCAGCAGAAAAACAGGCCCACAACATTAAAGATCCACCAGTATATTTAACCGTGGACATGGGGTACTTTTTATCCCTGTGTGCACCAAACCCATCTGGTGGGTTTGCTGCCAAAAAGCTCTTTTTTTTAGTTTCATCTGACCATAGAAACCAGTGCCATTTGAAGTTCCAGTTGTGTCTGACAACTGAATATGCTGGAGTTTGTTTTTGGGTGAGTGAGGGGAATTTTTCTTGAAACTCATTTGAAAAACATGTGATGTAGGTGCTGTTTGATATTTTTTTTTTAGGCTTTCTGACCCCGAGACTCAACTAATCTCTGCAATTCTCCAGCTGTGATCCTTGAAGAGTCTTTGGCCACTCAAACTCTCCTCCTCAGCATGCATTAGGACGATATAGACACACGTCCTCTTCCAAGCAGATTTTTAACATCTTTAGTTGATTGGAGCCTCTTAATTATTGCCTTGATGTTGGAAATGGGGATTTTCAATGCTTTAACTCTTTTCTTACAGCCACTTTCTATTTTGTGAAGCTCAATAATCTTGTTCTGTACATCAGAACTATATTCTTAGGTTTTACTCCTTGTGATGGATGATTAAGGGAATTTGGACTTAGTGTTCCTCATATTTATTATCCTGTAGAACAGGAAGCCATGGCTGGACAATTTCATGCTCCTAGTCACCCTGGTGTGCTAAAAAATGTAAATATGAATAGGAATATACTTCAGAGTTATGTCTAGGGGTTCCAAAAATGGTAGCTAACATGCATCAGAGAAAAACATTTATTTCATAATGTGAGTTTCCCTCCACTTTAAATTGTTTTACTTCAATGAATGTTTAGAATTTTGTGAATTTTTTGAATGAAAGATTAAAAAGATAAATGATGCAGATTTATTTTCACAGCTGCCTTTGCTCATATTTACCAAGGATGCCAACATTAGTGAGGAGCACTATATATATATATATATATATATATATATATCACTTTCATACAACAACAACAAAAAAAATTCAAGTACCTCAGTAAAAAGTGTGTTTAACACAACAGTACAAGGGTTTTAAAATTAAAGCTACTCAACATGCATACGGGTAAAACACTTCTGTTGGTCTGCCTGAACTTGAAGTGTTTTGTGTGCTGAATATCACGAGATCTGGAGCCTGTTTTAAAACAATTATGTACCGCACATCTGGAATGAAACCTGGCCATATGTAGACACTGAAAAAACTACAGCTGGTAGATAATAATGCAGTAATCAGAAAAAAAAAAAAAGTTCTCTCAACAGATGTCTCTGCAAGTTGACTCACTGACGGCACCTGTTGAATATAAAAGACTGTTTGATGTGTGAGATGGCACAAATAAAAATAAAACATTACTTAAAAATATAAATCAATTAAAAAAAAAACTAGAACAGCAGACACTGTGCAGATAAAAGTGTTTAAAGACCACTGATCTGACTAATCGTTTGATTGGTTGAGACTGAGAGGTACTGGGGTATTGTGTAATTGTGCAAACATTCTGTACTTTGAATGGATTTTACATATATCTACAATCAAGTCTAGGTTGAGTCTGTGTGTAATATGCAGAAGTAAATAACTCGCTTTTTGTCTTGAAACCAAGAGCCCTAAGAATACAAAAACACAGTTACAAACAAAAATTGCTGTTCACGTCGCTTCTTTCCAATTGCAACTACTCAGAATGAGTAAACAACACTTGTGAACCTGTTACGTCTAAATAAATGTGAAAGAAATCTGTATGTGGTACCGAAACACTGTAAACAAGACATTAAAATGAGCAATATAGATATTATTCTGTTAATATTCATTTTAAAATTGGGATAAAAGGCTGTTTGACCCAAAAGCTTTTGTAAAAACGAGTTCTTGGGAACTTGATATGAAGAGACTTTAGTGCTGCAAAAACTGAAGGACAAAAACAAATAAAAAAATCCATGAGCCATCTACAGACGTTCAGAAAGAAGAAGAATCCCGAGTGAAATTTCAGAAAATCAAAGGAGCATGTAGTGAGTAAATGATTCAGCCGGTCTGCACGGCCTACATTTAATCAGCCGCTGCGTCAGCGTTCAGAGCCGCTGCAGGTGAGTGCTGTTGTGTCTGCTGTTGTTCCGTGCCACAATCTCCTGGATGGAGATGTACGTTCCTGCCACAAAGCCCACAAAGCCAATGAGACTGATGCCGATGTCCTTGACCATCACCCACGGCTTCATGTCTTCATTATGGAAGGTGATGATCTGAAGCAGGGGAGGAATGATGAGGGCCAGAGCGCTGCTGCTCACGGAGCCCACCAGAGAGATAACCAGGTCAAGCTCCGGGATCAATACGGCCAGAGCACCTGCGGTGAGACAGCAGAGAAACATCACGTTAAACGCACGACCACTTCCGGCTGCTGAGCTCTTCATGCTGTTTGCATTTTACCATGTTGAAGACGGTTGTCTTCAACACGAGCGCATATTTTATCCCTAACATGTTTTACAGTGAGCATCCAGTGATAGTAAAGTATAGGCTTTCCATAAAATGAGTCTGTGTGTATTTCAGCTTTGTTTAGAAATAAAAGTCCTGTATTATGCATTGGAAAAAAGAGATTTTTCTACTGAGTGTATTGGACTTACTTGAGAAATAAAATGACTTAAGTCTTGTTTTCTGTAAAATTTATACAAAATGTTGTTAGTTTTTGCTTAAAACAAGTTAAAATCAAAACAAAGGAAAAACAAGATTTTTTTTTTTTTTGCTCTACTGGCAGATTTTTTTTTTGTTTTAAGCAAAAATTAAATTAAAAAAAAAAATCAGAAAACAAAACTTAAAGTCATTTTGCTTCTCAAGTAAGTGTATCTTGATTAAAGAATGTTTAGGTATTTTTAATGGAAAACTTAAAGACAAAAAGAAAGAAAATTAATTTTTTCTTCATGGTTATTATTGGCATTTTGGTTACAGAATATACTGTTTCTGGCATTTAATTGAAAGTAAACCCTTGTAGCTTCTGTTTCTTGTAATTTTGTATTTTAATAAATTAAATCCTTGTAAATATATATCCTTGTATCCCTTTATTAAGGAAAAACACATTATTTGATACATTTTCACTGCACTCTTTAAAATTCCTTAAGTTTTCACTCTTTAAAGTTCCTTAATGCGATCCTTGGGAAAAAAAGTAAGCGTCAATCAGATTTTACTTATACCAGCACAACAACCAATTTACTAAAGTTTTATAATGTATGTGTGTATTTTATATATATATATATATATATATATATATATATATATATATATATATATACACACATACATACACATACATACACACACACACAAATACACATATTTTGAAGCAGAAATATTTAAAAACCTACTTTACTTTTTTATTCTAAAAATTAAATCCCTATAAATGTCTCCATTCTTCCTGTTATAAAGGAAAACACCAAAGTTCCTTAATGCGCTCCTTGAGGAAAAAAGTAAGCACCAAGCCCTGAAAAGGGAAAATGTAAAAAGCCAGAAGCCGATTGTAATACTGATGAGTGCATTTCATGTAGAGTAGAGGACAGTGGGCCTGCCGCGCGCTGCTTTGGGAATGAGTTATCTTGATCTGTCACTAAGGGGATTGAAGTGGGCATGGAAAGGCACTGTTCTCCACCAAACAAGCCTCCACTGATGTCCTCCAAACGTTCCTCTGTTTTTCACACTGTGCACGGCGGGAATACACCGCAGCTTTTAAATCTTCAAACGGTCACATGGCAAATTCCTGTCTATCACACATGAACACACACCCACTTCCCGTCACTTATTATTATTTTGTAGGGGTTGTCGGCTGTTCACTTTCTTCTCATTTGACACATAAGTCTTTTTGAACCAGGATATCTGGTAAATCGACATTGAAAGGCTGATCTTTTGAACGCCTTGCCACAACCCACGCTCTCTTGAAGACTTTGGCAAGGGAAACCAAACTGAACCGGACAGCCTTCTTTGTAATATGTTGTTTTAAAAGGCCAAATTTTAAGCCCAAAGAGGGCTGAGATGTAGGTCACTTTGAAGATTTGAGCGGCAAACACCAAGCAGATTACAAAGCAGACACAGGTGACAGATTCCCCTCGGGGACCGAGAGCAGAACAAGGCTTTAAAAGCTATTGCAAAGTAAATTCACATTAAGGACATGTGCTGGATCAATTGATGGATCCTCTAAGCACGGCTCTTCCATCAAACTAAACCGTACAGGCGTCTATGAGTCCTCGGCCGGTGACTCATTCCTTCCTTACTGTGATGAGAGAGAACATGAATTTGCAGAATGATTAGACACACATTACAGAAAGATTACTGTATGGGTCAAATGACATAATGCTAATTGTTTTATACAGATTAAAAACACTTTAGAAATACAGTTCATACTTACATGCTTACAATGAATTAAACCTCTTCTATTATAAGCATGTTTTTAATTTTGAATTATCATTAAGAGAATAAAGTCAAAGATTTCAGAGTGATTTTCCTGTCCCGATATCATAAAAAAAAAAAACAATGTTATCATTTTGAAAACCTTGAAAAGAAAAATTGCTTAAATAGTTTGGCATAATCTTTTATAATTATTTACTTAAATGAATACTGCTTATTAATATTTGACAAACATGCAAAAAAAAAGTCACACGGTGCAACCAACTTGCATGAAAAAATAAATGATTAAAAAGGTCAAGTGTCAAGGTCAGAAAGTGTCTTATAATATTTTATAACAAACCCAGGTTAGTTCAAGTTGTAAAGACTAAGATGTATGATATTTATGAATTAATAATTATGTGATATATAAAAAAAATACATAAAATAAAATAAAAATTATATATATTTTTAGTTAACATGAACAATATTTATAGCATTTATTAATGTTAGTTAATATTAAATTTAAAACTTACTAATACATTATTAAAATTTTTATTTGTTAACATGAATGTACTGTTTACATACATGAACATATTAATTAACAAAAATGAACAAAGATTAAATAGTGCTGTAAAAATTATTGTACATTGTTGCTTCATGTTAGTTAATGCATTAACTAATGTTAACAAATGAGACCTTACTGTAAAGTGTTACAGACATTTTTTGAGTCATTAATTAGAAAACTTGGTAACACTTTACAACAAGGTTCATTAGTTAACATTAGTTAACAACATTACTAAACATGAACTAAGAATGAACAATACTTCTACAGTATTTAATAATATTAGTTAATGTTAATTTCAGCATTTACTAATGCATTCTTAAAAATCACAAGTTGTGTTTGTTAACATTAGTTAATGCACTGTGAACTAACATGAATAAACAATGAACAACTATTTTCATTAACAAAGATTAATAAATAGTGTAATAAATGCATTGTTCATTGTTTGTTCATGTTAGTTAATACATTAACTAATGTTAAGAAATGACACCTTATTGTAAAGTTACCGAAAACTTTTATTGAAAATGGCTCAAAAGATTTCAAAACCATATGAAACCATCATAAATATAAAAAATACATTTCTAAAAACTCTGAACGAGTTTTAAACTAGAATTTTAAAAAAAAAAAAAAAAATTTAATTTTTTTTTTTATTGTGGACTCTCAAATGTGTCATTTATCAAAGCCAATCGGCTTTAGTAATATTGAGAAAATATATCTGAAGAGGTTTGCGCTCCTCTGACATGTTGTCTATATTAGTTTGCAGTTGTCATCATTCAGCCAGAAAGATTTCACAGAGCATGTTTTAGACAACAGCTGGAGCTCTACCATCCTCATGTCTCTGCTCAGTGTTTAGTAATTCATGTCCTTTCCCAAATTTCAGAGATCAAGGCCAGAGCTGTATCGCAGACAGCTGCCATCTGTTTCTCTGTACTCAACCAGCCACGTCCACAGTCCTGAAACACTGGCTTCACATCCTAAACACACCATCCTTTACGAAATACACTGCTGTTCAAAAGTTTGGGGTCAATACGATTTTAATGTTTTTTTAAAGAAGTCTCTTATGCTCATCAAGGCTGCATTTATTTGATCAAAAATACAAGAAAAAAATGGTAATATTGTCATCATGATAATATTACTGCAATTTATACTTTAAATTGCTTTTTACTTTAAAATATAATTTATTCCTGTTGTTTTTCAGCATTATTACTCCAGTCTTCAGTGTCACATGCTTCAGAAATCCTTCTAATATGCTGATTTATTATCAACGTTGGAAACAGTTTTGTAAACTGTAATAATTTTTCAGGATTCTTTGATGAATAAAAAGTAAAAAAAAGTACAGCATTTATTCAAAACAGAAATCTTTTGTAACAATATAACTACCATTCAAAAGTTTGGGGTCAGTACATTTTTCCTTTTCTTTTTTTGAAAAAAAAATTACTTTTATTCAACAAGGATATGTTAAATTGATAAAACATGATAGTAAAGCCTTTGTATTGTTAGAATATACTTCTATTTTGAATAAATGCTTTTCTTTTTTAACTTTTTATACATCAAAGAATCTTGAAAAAAAAAAGCATCACAGGTTCAAAAAAAATATTAAGCAACAAAAACGGTTTCCATCATCGATTTCAACAAATCGTCATATTAGAATGATTTCTGAAAGATCATGTGACACTGAATTTTTCTGATCACATAAATATTTTGATCAAATAAATGCATCATCTGAAAACTGAAAAAATAATCTTTCCATTGATGTATGGTTTGTTAGGATTGGACGATATTTGGCCGAGATACAACTATATGAAAATCTGGAATCTGAGGGTGCTAAAAAAAATCAAAATATTGAGAAAATTGCTTTTAAAGTTGTCCAAATGAAGTTCTTTGCAATGCATATTACTAAACAAAAATTAAGTTTCAAAATATTTACAGTAGGAAATTCACTATCAATATCTTCATGGAACATGATCTTTACTTAATATCCTAATGATTTTTGACATAAAAGAAAAATCAATAATTTTGACCCGTGCAATGTATTTTTGGCTATTGCTATAAATATACCCCAGCGACTTAAGACTGGTTTTGTGGTCGAGGGTAACATTTAAAAAAAATCTTACTGTTCCCAGAACTTTTGAACGGCAGTGTACACTGATATAAGTGCAGAGAAAGCTAATATTTGATCAGACAGGCCCGTCCCTCGCGCTCATTAACTGGACGTCAGGCATATCCCCAGGTCTGAGCGACTCACCTCTGGCTCACCTTGACATGTCACTGAAGACCCGTCTGCAGTCAGCACATTTCTCCTCTTGGAAAGGAAAACGGCTATGCCTTGCCAATTGAAGGACTTCTAGATTAATGAGGTCTGCCACTTTATTTAAGCTATTTTTATAAAGGCAGTTATCGCACAGCAAGCATTTGATTTGCACGCACAGCAACTTTGACAACTGTGCTTTGAGGCAAATTGATTTATGTATAGAAGAATATGAGAGAAGCCCACTTTCAGACCTTTAGAGAAACTCAAAAAGTGTCAAGCGAAAAAGGTGTCAAACTACAGAGGATATGAGAGCTGTTGGCAACGGACATCATTTCCCATTAATCATATTTAACCCCAGAGCACGGTTTTATAGGCTCAGCACAATATGAACTTCATTATCAGATCCAGTGCATATCAAGCACATTTGCTATACGGTTTAAAATGGCATAAGCAGATGAGACTTTTAATCTCGCTGAGGAAAAAATGAATGCCCATGTGTAACCCGCCATAATGCTGCACTCAATGAAAGTCTATTTCTTCTGTTTTATAAGTTGAGTTGCTTATAAAATTAATAGCACACTTTTCCACAGCATACTGAATAATACTAGGTGACTAAAATAATATAAATTATCCTATTTAAATATTATTTGTTCATCTGTTCATGTACGCAGAATCACTGATACCAATACAGATAACGCTATTAGGATTATTATTATTTTTTTTTTACATTTCTCAGGATAGAATGAGCAATTGTAACATTTAATATATTTAAAAAACAACAACATTTATAACAACATTTATTTTAAGGCCTAAACTGCAAATTATTAGACTGTTCACTCAGGCTGTATTTTCTTAATCTAAAATACTGTAATATTATGAAATACAATTTAAAATAACTTTTCTATTTTAACATATTTTTCAGCATCATCACTTAAGTCTTCAGTGTCACATGATCCTTCAGAAATCATTCCAATGTGATGATTTTCCTCTCAAGAAACATTTCTTATTATTATAAATGTTGTGCTGCTAATTTTTATTTAATAGAAGTATTAATTTCTTTAAAAAAGAATATTTAAAAAGTTGAGCATTTATTAATAGAAATTTGGATGATCAGTCTTAAAGCAACTGAATTTAAATGGACTTAAACACATTATAATGTCTAGTTTTGCGTAGCTTCGCCTTCATTTAATGCAAAATATCTCTAGCTGACGCATTAGTTAAAAACAGAACTGATTCACTTCACCATAATTATCGAAAATATCAATACTTCAGGATGTCTCCACCCAGCCAAATGTTTCCTTTATACTCATGACCATATTTAGAGGAGGCAATTAACAAGCAACAGCCTGTCTGGAGATTATTAGCCTTGGTGGTAACATTATGAGATCCTTGGCTTTTTGTTGCAATTACAATGCAAACAACACTACAGGAGCAGGAAAGAGCTTAAAGCAGTCTCAAGGCAACAATATTTCAAGGCTATACACATGTTACATATCCTTAGTCTCTTAATTACCAAACGCAGTGAACCTCAGGGACGCATTTCACAGTTGTAAACACAGAAGACATACAGGCGTATCTGCACTTCCCAGCAGTCAGAGACAAAGTCAGCTCTGGGTCAGAGCGAGGGAGTCCACATTAAGCCTTTCGCATTTAACAACACTTCTTTTTAAAATATTCCCCGCTCTGATTAGCAGAACATTGGTTAGTTGAAGTTGGAAAATGGCCAGGCTAATTTGTTTATTTCAAGCTTTGAAACTGTCGGCGTATTCGGACCACACAAGTGAGATAATTTAATAACAATCCAATTTACATTGGCACACAGGGCAAATCCCCTTCTGCCATGTGAAGATTTCTAGAGGCGGACTGTGACAAAACTACAGAGGGGAGTGCAGACGCTGCGACAAATTACCCATTATTCCCTTGTGAACAATTCTTGACTGTCAGACAATGACTGTTTGAAAGGCTCATCACGGGTTCATTGGCAGGAGACAGACGCGGCGGCCTGCATTTGAGCAGTAATGAATGTTTGTATCTTGAAACGCACTACGACTCTCCATGGACAAAATATCCTCAACAATTGAACTATTCATAAATATCTGTCATCTGACGATCAGAAACAGTAGGCAGCTGTTGTTGGACCCAACACAGGCCTGTATCTGTTTAATGAAAGTTCGATGCTGGATGACTCACTGCTTACGCGTCACATCAGATGTCAGAATAATGTTTTAACATGTGCTCCTCAAAAACGTGAGCTGGTATTTATATAAATCACGTTGTTCTATACTACGCGTCAAAAGCAAACAAACAGTTGCTTGTTACGTTATTACAGTCTGGCTGCACAAAAAGATCATTCTAGTGTGAGGAAAATGCATGTCAAGGCCTTTGCCCGTTCTTGCAAAAATAAATAGACTCATAAATACATGCATATTGTCAGTAACAAGTCCATTGAGATGTTCCCAATGAATCCTTTCAGTCCATTAAGAAGGCCTGTTGTCAGTGGCCATTATACAAAATTAATAAGTTCATCTCAGACATATCAGTCACAGAGCAGCTATTTATTTCTCAGCAGCATTTCAAAATGAGCAACTATTAAACTGCCAGAAGCACATGGAATATGTTGTTTGGGATAAAAGAGCCTTCAAAGGTGGGATGAAACACAACATAACGCCTCATTACAACGTCTAGGACAGTTAGTGTCATGAACACTGTGGTATTAGCCTTGAAAAAATAGTGTGTTTCAGCCTCTCTTATGGCATATGGACAGAATGAGAAGAGATAATGAAGCTGAGACTATAATGTCATTAGAAATTAAAATAGGAGTTGTATCTTAGCTCTAAAAATCCTCCAGGAACACAATGACAGGTCTGCATGTACCATCTCATCAATGCATATGTGACCCTGGACCACAAAACCAGTCTTAAGTCGCTGGGGTATATTTGTAGCAACAGCCAAAAATACATTGCATGGGTTAAAATGACACATTTTTGCCAAAAATCAGTAGGATATTAAGTAAAGATCATGATCCATGAAGATATTTTGTAAATTTCTTGCCGTAAATATATCAAAACTTTATTTTTGATTAGTAGTATGCATTGCTAAGAACTTCATTTGGACAACTTTAAAGGCGATTTTCTCAATATTTTGATTTTTTTGCACCCTCAGATTCCAGATTTTCAAATAGTTGCATCTCAGCCAAATATTGTCCTATCCTAACAAACCATACATCAATGGAAAGCTTATTTATTCAGCTTTCAGATGATGTATAAATCTCAATTTCAAAAAATTGACACTTAAGACTGGTTTTGTCACATATGTGAAAAAGCTGGGGAAAAAATCTATAATTAGAATGTGTTTAGTAAATCTGAGTATTTATCATCACGCTCAAAATGAACATCATACACTCAGCAGCCAGCAATTGTGAGGACTAAAACGGTTGCTCATGCCTGTCTTAAATTGCAATGTAAGAATCTTCTGGTTCTTATCTTTTTAAGACTTTTTGCTATTTTTATTGATGAGGTAAGGTTAGTAGAAAAGGAACATTTCTAAATGATGGGGAAAAGAGGGTGAAGGATTTAGGGGATGAAACAGACTGGACTAAACTCATGCATGAGCATCCAGGCTCAACTTGCTGGAACACATGCAATAACTGCTAGGTCATAGCTCTCAATTAATTGATGATTATTGATTATAATTATCAATGTGGAGTGAAGAAGGGTAGGATTAAATAAGCTTATGCTACTTCCTACTCCATTTCAGACATGTATATGTTAAAATGTATATGTATATGTTACCTTCCAACAAGACAATGACCCTAAGCACACAGCTAAAATAACGAAGGAGTGGCTTCACAACAACTCCGGGACTGTTCTTGAATGACCCAGCCAGAGCCCTGACTTAAACCCAATTGAGCATCTCTGGAGAGACCTAAAAATGGCTGTCCACCAACGTTTACCATCCAACCTGACAGAACTGGAGAGGATCTGCAAGGAGGAATGGCAGAGGACCCCAAATCCAGGTGTGAAAAACTTGTTGCATCTTTCCCAAAAAGACTCATGGCTGTATTAGATCAAAAGGGTGCTTCTACTAAATACTGAGCAAAGGGTCTGAATACTTAAGACCATGTGATATTTCAGTTTTTCTTTTTTAATAAATCTGCAAAAATGTCAACAATTCTGTGTTTTTCTGTCAATATGGGGTGCTGTGTGTACATTAATGAGGAAAAAAAATGAACTTAAATGATTTTAGCAAATGGCTGCAATATAACAAAGAGTGAAAAATTTAAGGGGGTCTGAATACTTTCCGTACCCACTGTGTGTATGTGTGCATATATCATATTTTTTCCTTCATATTTTGACTGTGTAATTCAATTTTTTTTTTTTTTTTTTTGATTGATCATGTGATCTCTTAAATCATCATGTGATTTCTCAAATTAAGATGGCTCCTAGCTCTATTGTCAGCTTGGCATTGAAAAAGGTCAACATGTGACCGAAATGTTTGCCTTGTTTTTATCCAGTAAATTGCTCTAAATGCTATCATCTCGCTTGTGATTCTTTTGATGTTTGAGTGTGTGCGGACCTTCAAGCTCTTTCTTCTTGAAAATTAAGACAACCATAAATATTAGTATTGTAATTTTATAGTTGTAAAATAAATGTTATTTTTCTGAAATTTTTCTTTTTATTTTACAGTGAAATATTACAACAAATATTTTTTATTTACTTTATATTTAGGAATTTATATATTCTTTATTTAATAATAAAAATTAATTCTTAATTTATTCTTAAAATAGCCCCCCCCCCAAATCGTGTAGCCACGATAATAACCATCTGACTATACATTATCCCTCACTTACCAGGTGAAAAATGTTAAGTACAAATATATACAGTAAAAGGTCAGATGTAAGGAACGATAAGTGTGTCTCTATAAATGATTAAAGGTCAGATCGTCACGTGAGCGGAGAGCAAGGCATCACGCGAGTCCATAAAAAAAAAAAAAAAAAAGTAGTTCTGAAGACCTTCACTCTTTACTGGATGACATTTTCAGAGACCTTTGGAGCCGCATGGTTCAGGTGTCTCCTTTTGTTTCAACAGGACTGAAGCAAGCAGGTTTGGAGCCTCCCTGGGGCTGCGGGAGGTCAATTTCTGCAGCTCCCGAGGTAAAGCAGAGGAACACGGCGCAGGCAGAATGCCCTGGTGCTCATGTGTCAGCGTGCTGTCAGCAGTAGCGCTGCACTCCCAGAAAAAGTACAGGACCAGAGGGGGCTCACGCACTGTCCATTCCACTTTCCATTAAGAGCACACACAGGCACGCTCGCACCCTTGGAAACACAGTAATCCTGCTCTCGTCTTTGATGTGCTCTCCTGTGAAGTTGATTTCGAACAGGCACTCCACTGTGAGAATGGAGGCTTTATAGGAAGTACAAATGCATTAATTTCTCGTTTCTGCGTGTCACGCACCCACTTCATTCCTATATGGCTTTCTTCAGGACAAATTCTGAATTGAACCATCTGGGAGCAAAGCAAACAGAGGAACTTTCTGCACTTAATTCATCCAAACATGATTCCGGCAGAGGGGATTCTTAAACAAATGAAAGACAGACAGCTTCCTCGCCCCAATAAATCAAAGCAAGACACAATACTGTGACACTTACAGAATTAAACAACTCAGAACGCTAAGCTCTAACGGTAATCCGACGACGCTGTTTGAATGCACAATGCCTTTAAACAGCATTAAAGACAGAAAGGATTTCTAACTCCGAAGAGCTGTGAATTAGTCATCATCTAGCATAGCATGATTTGTACAGGATGCTTTTTTCTGAGTATTGCAGATGGAATATGTATGAGGAGGAAATGTATGTCATGGTATGAATGGCGAATTTATTTTAATAGAGTAACTTGTATGTGCCTGCCACATGCATACCAAGTGCTTGTAAGGACTAGACAGGAACGATAATGTCACATCTCATATCTCAAGTTGCTTGCTCACATATACAAGAAGATTTTGTTTTTGTTCCTTTTAACATTTAAGGAACTTGTTTTTTGCAGGTTTATAGCATGTGACACACCAATTACATGCTGACAATGTCATAACAATAGAAAAAAAAAAAAAAGAAAGAGACATTTTATGAGGCAAACGGAAACACTAAGACGTGGTCTCGTCAGCTGTTATAGATGCTCAACTATGCATGTCCATGATCCATTTTTCATTATTCATCTCTTATTTTTACGGTCCATTTCACTGGCACACTTGGTTGCCGCAGGACAATACCTCTTAAATTTCTTGGTTATTTTAAACATCGGATATTAAACATTATGAGAGAGAGTTGTGGGATTTAACTTTCTGTTTTGCCTTCGGCATATCTGCTGTTTTCAAACCAGAACACTTTATGCTCTATACTTCCCCTCCCAAACACAGTGAAACAAACTGTGACATGGATGTTTTGACAATCACATACTAAAATGAATCAGATAAATGCAGCGTTTCAGACCACATTAAGTTTCAAAGGCAACATACTCAGTGGCTTTGTTCTAAATCCTTATCATCAAAGGCTCCTTAAAGGGATAGTTCACCCAAAACTGAAAATTCTGTCATCATTTACTCGTATTCTTTCGCAGGTAAGAAGTTATTAGAAAAACTAATGTTTTTCTATACTGTGAAAGTGAAATTGGTTTTGGAGCGCACTGAATTTCATTGTTTGGAAAAACAGTTTGGTACAAAGCCCCACAAATGACATGAATTAACTACATTAAAACAATGCAACACAGTTTACCTAAAACAAGGGGACATATTAATAGGGCTGGGCGATATATCGAACGCGATATGCATGCGCATCTCGTCAGTAAAGCCGGTTCCATGATTAGCGCTAAATTTCCATCACCTGTTTTGAAAACAGGTGATGGAAATTTACCGCTAATCAAGGAAACGGCTTTACTGACGAGATGCGCGTGCATATCGCGTTCGATATATCGCCCAGCCCTACATATTAATAATTACTATCTATACAAGCTATATTTTTGCACGTCAAGTTCAGCAAACCATATTATTTTGAGTTCCACAAAAGAAACTCCTAAACAGCCTTTCAGCTATCATGTCTCCTTTAAAAGAAGGCAGTCCCAGAATGTACTGCAACAACCTACATATCCAATATGGTGAAAAACTTGAGTTTGTTTCTTCATTGGAACAGTGGTATTGATTATGGAATCGTATTTTGGTAAAAGCAATGGTTTAAAGTTAAAACATCTTACAATGGATTGGTGTGGATTACTTGTAGATTATATTGATGTTTTTATCAGCTGTTTGGACATGCATTCTGACGGCACCCATTCACTGCAGAGGATCCACTGGTAAGCAAGAGATGGAATGCTACATTTCTCCAAATCTGTTCTGATGAAGAAACAAACTCATTTAAATCTAGGGGTGAGTAGAGTGAGTGCGGTGAACTATTCCTTTAAGTCCACTGTACGTATCACACGTACAGAGTTGAGTATGCTCATGTAGAGCATTTCATTTCATTTATGAGGTTTTTTCAGTGAGGATGCTGGCAGCAGGACAGCACACCTGTAGCTCAATAGTTTTTGTAACAGTGTTATGCACCCTTCATAATAGCTTGGTTGCATGATCTGACGTCTACACACTGTGCTCTTTTCTTCAACCTCAATAAAGGAAAAACATTAATACGGCTGAGAACAGATGAACAGGACAACAACAACTTTCATAAGACCTCATTAATCCGAACGCAAACAACATGAAAGACACTTTACACAACCAGGTCAGTGATGATCATGAGCCAAAGGACAAGGTAAACTAGGGATTTTAAGATCTTTTCAGGCCAAATGCTACATTAATCTAATGTTCTCAACATATTCTTGTTGCCTTAAATATAGCAGGAGCTCACTCACTTAGTGACTTTGAGAGGACGGATGATATCTTATCTTTACGATACACATGTCTGTTTTTGTAGAGTGACTGATGTTCTTAAAAGGTTTCGTGATTTCAAGAACCACCACTTAACTGCTGCATGTTTTATAACAGCAGTCGGATCAAGTATCCTTCAGTTGAGACACTGGCGAACACAGATGGAGGACATCATGGCTGTGGTCTCTTCTCAGTCTGATAGCTTTAAACTGGATTGACTTGGCAGTGACGTGACGAACATGCACTGCTTTTTTTGTCCATCTCCTGCTGTGCATTTCCACGGCCTTTAGGGTTCATCTAAGTACTGTATACAGCTGGGGTGACGGAGGAGTGTGGAGGGATGCTCAGATCTATTTGCTCATTCATCTGGAGAGATACAACTACACAGTCCCTGCTCACACACCA
Source organism: Tor tambroides (assembly GCA_021397915.2). NCBI lineage: Eukaryota > Metazoa > Chordata > Actinopteri > Cypriniformes > Cyprinidae > Tor > Tor tambroides. The sequence continues at coordinate 107,001 of JAFVLL020024239.1, read as the reverse complement.
ATTACAGCTCAGAGGATCCCTGCCCAGCCTCAACATCAAAAAACCTTGAGAAGCTCTCATTAGTTTCGGAAGTGAACAAGTTGATCGACAGTTTCAATCTTTTAGAAAAAGGCCATTTGAGGAAAATGAAGTGTAAGTTACTTAGTTTTCTTTGGTCTGTTTTCACTGGGCATTACAGGACATACGAGCCAGATCATTCAATAAATGATCATCGAACATGAAAGTTCAAGCAATGTCACACCTGGGGCCATTATGTAGTACATTTGAAGCTCTGTAACTAAAAAAAAAAAAAAAAGAATAAATTTGCTTGTGCTGTAGTTTAAAGAAGTGTTTCCATAAAAATCATTCATTAATATGCTGTCAAAAAGTGTAGACATAATGTTACAATTTCTATTTCAAATAAATGCTGTATTTCTGAACATTCTATTTAACAACAAATCCTTACAAAACGTGTCATTGTTTCTACAAAAACATTAAAAAAAAAATTTCAACATTGAAAATGATAAGAAATGTTTCTTGAGCAGTAAATCAGTATATTAGAATGATTTCTGAAGGATCATGTGACGCTGAAGACTGGAGTAATGAAGCTGAAAATTCAGCTTTGATCACAGGAATAAATTACATTTTAAATATAAAACATTTTAAATATGAAAATATAAAACAACTACTTAAAAACTACTTATACAATAAAACAACTATTTGTATTTCACAATATTTTTACTCTATTGTGTCAAATAAATGCAGCCTTGCTAAGAATTAAACACTTCTTCAAAAAACATCTTAAAAAAATCTTTAAAAAAAAATCTTATTTTTTTAACCAGCTTCTGAAATGTTATTATTTTACTGATATAATGTTGTTTTATTAACTCAAACCCTTGCAGTCTGTCAGTCATATAATGGAAGTCAACGGGACTCATGGCTTTGAGAGACAAAACCAGATTAAACCCTGCGGCTTGTGACGATACATTGAGGTCTAAAGACATGTTGGATGTCAACCGCCGTTAAACATCAAGGAGGAAGAAGAGGAAGAAGAAGAAGAAGAGGAAGAAGAAGAAGAAGAAGAAGAAGAAGAAGAAGAAGAAGAGGAGGAAGAGGAAGAGGAAGAGGAAGAGGAAGAGGAAGAAGAAGAACGCTTCCTATGCCAGAGCACGTTGACATATCACACGCCGGATGTTATGAACGCGCTCAGGACAGTTGGACATTGCGGTGGATCAGAGGTAAAAAATGATATAAATACTCCTCAGTTTCTTACACAGACCGATTGTTTTGTGTCTTAAGACCTCAATGTATCGTCACGAGCCGCAGGGTTTAATTAGGTTTTGTCCGTGTATGTTTTTTTGTCTCTCAAAGCTGTGAGTCCCGTTAACTGCCATTATATGACTGACAGACTGCAACGGTTTGAGTTAAAAATCTTTGTTTGTGTTCTACTGAAGAAACAAAGTCATCTACATCTTGGATGCCCTGGGGTAAGCAGATAAACATCAAATTTTCATTTTTGGGTGAACTATCCCTTTAAGCAAATAAAAACAAACAAACAATGCTAACCAATCAGAATCCATCTGACTAAAAAAAAAAAAATAAATAAATAAAAAAATGCAATTGAATGCAAGCTGCAAAAGTAGCACCACTCACAAATAATTGAAATAATTCATAACTCGTGAAATAATTCAAAATTCATCCCTATGTTAACATAACTGAAATATTATGATAAAATTATTTTAAACCTACTAAAATTGTTTCTCAACTTTGCTTCACAAGTTTCTTTTATGGAAAGAGTGCTTCAGTATAATATAGCCTAGACATTGTGACATTTTCATGTCAAAACACCATGCATTTGCCATAAAGTCTAATAACAACTGAACTCCAAAAGAAGTAAATATACAAAGCAAGACATTTGCACCTCAAATATATGTTTCAATACACAAGCCTAAAGAGTTTAATTGGCTCTCAGAGAGAATCGATCATGATGACATGTCAATTAGCCTTTGAAAAGAGTACATCAGTCCCAGCTGAAATACACACAGCCAGAACCAATCTATTCAGCGTTAAGAGGGATGAATGGACAATATAAATTCTGCTGGCTGCCCTTAAGATCCACACTTCACAACTGCTCTCATTCAGGTGAAAGTGGAGGAGATAACGTCCTTTAGCTATTGTCTCAAAGTATTGGTCTTGATGTCACTTTCTCTCACTGAAATGGAGAAAACACTTTTCCTTTGAATTTGCATGTCAGTTAAATCAAATTATAAAGAATGATAGAGCTTAAAAGAGGAATTAGGAGAAAAGAGGAAAGCAGCGTTTGCAAAGCATTTATGTAAGATGGTATGCTTTCTTTTGAAGTCTGGTTTGAAATCAAACCACAAAATGAGAACCTGAAAAATGGCAAATAAGTCTTTAATCCGGTTTCATTTTTCTGTACACCAAAACCTGAAAGCTGAACAGCAAAAACTAAGCACAGAGAGGAAAATAAAACATCAGATCAGACAGGAACAGTCTCCTGACAGTCTAAAACGAGTCTTAAGAGATTATCAGAAATACTGAAGCAATTAAACTTGTTTAAAAAGAATATCGCAACACAGACAAACTGTGCAACGGCTCATGAATTAATAAGAACTGATACAGCATGCAAAATAAACTTTATCAGTGTGTCAGATGACTTTTGGAGTGAATTGGGATTTTAAACTCTACAGATCCCTTTAAGGCATTTAAATCTTTAAACTGTTTGATTAGAAGCAATGAGCAATACGTCCTATTTCTGCAGCGTTTTAACTCAACAAACTAGGACAGTTTCCTACAAAGCTGAAGAATCTCTCATTTAAACATTAAGTCTGCCATTCTTTTGTATTGTTAAAAGAATAGTCCATCCAAAAATGAAATTTCTGTGATACTTTACTCACTCTCATGTCTTCCCAAGCCTGTACGACTTACTTTTTCAGTGTAACACAGACATTTGTGTGACAAGATGTTAACTGATGGACTGGAGTGCTGTGGATTATAGTGATGTTTTTATCAGCTGTTTGGACTCTCATTGTGACGGCACCCATTCACTGCAGATGATCCACTGGTGAGCAAGTGATGGAATGCTACATTTCTCCAGATCTCTTCTGATGAAGAAACAAACTCATCTACATCTTGGATGGCCTGAGGGTGAGTAAATTATAAGCAAATTTTCATTTTTGGGTGAACTATTCCTTTTAAACGTGAAAAACATTTAAATATAGCCCTTGTGACAACTTTCTCACCTACATATTTGGATTTTGATGTTGACGTGTTTCTGGCATGTACTGTATATATGTGTATGTTCATTAACCAATCGCTACTTTTGAAGTGATTTGATGTCATTCTTTTGCGCAAACAGCTCTCTATAAACTAATTCTATATGCCAACTATATGTCAGTCAGCAGTGAAGCCCTTTAAGCATAAAGGATCAGTCCTCTTGCCAAACGCAGTGTTCTTGTCTTCTGACGTTATTCTCTGCGACACATGCTTACTGCATCCGCACTATCAGCACACCCCAGCCACTGCTGGTCTTTGATGGATTCTGCATACACTTGTGATCATACGAGAAGGAAGAAGAGCCTCAGCTCTGCACACTAGATGAATCCCTCTAGCTTCTCTCTGGAGATCTTTGAATCAGATGTCATATGCTGCACACTCTTGGTCTCTTGCCTCCAATGAGCCAACATGGATTTTCTCCAGTGTTTGATTTTGGATTCAGAATTAGAAAAGGAAGGAAAGACACTAATGCTACAGAGTGAATATTGATGCAAACTGCTGAGCAGACAGAAGAACGCTGTACTTTATTCTATGCTTACACTGAGGCGTCCCAATGGACTGAAAACTTCCAGAGACTCTGCAAATCAGGACAAAGTTGGAAAACACAAAGACTGAAGTATTGAGGGGTTGTTGCAATGAGAAAGTTGAATATGGCACATATCCCCAAAATAGAAAAAAAAAAAAGAAATAAAAGGTAACACTATTTTAAGGTGTCCTTGATATACATGCACTTACTATTATAACAACAATACATTATGCATAATTACATGCAAGTAACCCTAAACCAAACCCTAACCCTACAATAAGTACATTTAGTTCATTTATACTGCTCAGTACTTAAATGTATAATTACTCTGTAATAAGGACACCTTAATAAACTGTAACAATTTTATTTTTTATTTTTTTGGGGTGGTTATTTAATTTCAGGACTTTTATCCTGTTTTCCAGTACAATTATCTGAACATCCTTAAAACACAGCAAAATTTGCATATTAATACTTGTGTCAGTGTATATACTGTATATCCTGAATTAAGTTTGTTTTTTCCCCCCAATTTATTGATTGATTGTTGCTCTTATTATAGGCATAAACCCCACTAAATGGCTCAATGACCCATATAAAAACAGCATTAAAAAACAAAAAAAACCAAAAACCTTTTAAAATCTAGTTTAAATCAATAAAGTCAAGTTCTTTAAAAATCCTCATTGTACTTCCGTTTCATAAGGAAAAGTTTCAAATTAATAGCTCTAAAATGTCCTGTGCTTTATAGTAAGTAAAGTTATTAAAAAAAAATATATATATATATATATATATATATATACTGAACTGCTTTTTTTTTTTTTTTAAATGTACGCTACCTTTTAAAAGTTTGGAGTCGGCAAGATTTTTAGCAACTCGCCAAGGCTGCATTTATTGAATAAAAAAACACATTAAAAGCAGTAATATTGTGAAATATTATATACAATTTAAAATGACTATTTTCTATTTGAATATATTTTAAAATGTAATTTATTTCTGTGATCAAAGCTGAGTTTATCATCATCACTACTCCAGTCTTCAGTGTCGCATGATCCTTCAGAAATCTACCGGTAATTCTAATATGCTGATTTGATGTTCAAGAAACATTTCTTATTAATATCAATGTTGCAAAACATTTTTCAGGATTCCTAGAAAAAAAAAAAAATATATATTACTGGCACCAAACTTTTGAGTGGTATAAAGAAATGGATAACGAATTATTTTTTTCTAAGTTTCAAGAAAATCACATGGACAATTATGCAATAAAAATACCAATTTTATGCGGTTTTAATTCAAGTAACTTGTTTTAAGGAAACAAGACACAACAGAAGAAAATTTTTTGCAGTGGAAAAAAAAAAAAAAAAAAAAATCAGACAGAAGTACACATTATGACAGCTGTGACAGGAAGGACTGTCAACTTAACTGTGTTTAGAACGAATGTATTTGTTGGCTCCACAATTTTGACCCAAAGTCAGTGACATTCAAATGGAGGGCAAGATGAATGGCTAAAAAGGTCTGGTAGCCGAAGACCATCTGAACTAAATGGTTAGTGGAGCGTCCAGCACTCTGTCAAAGTATCATTCTGAGGAAATGACAACAGATTGCGGTCGGCACAAGCTTTGATTAGGTACTCCTGGACATGCCCATTTGTAACCGCCCGCCGCAAAGCGTGATGAACTGTGAAGGTGCTTTGACAGCATCTTCACCTCAGAGACTCGCATCCCGTGTGATTAATATTCAGAAAGCTGACCCACAATCACAGGCCTTACACCTAGTAATTGATCTGCTAAATCACAACCCTGATTTTTACACAGAAACAATTTTTGGCTGCTAGTTTATTCAGTCTTATTCGGGTTGTTCAATTTAATGCATATTTGAAACAAACAAAAAAAAGAGATATTACTTGAGGCTGGATTAAAATGAGTATTTTCTGTTTTTTTTTTTAAATAACGTAATAACCTATAACAATGGCTGGGCGCTATTGAACATTTCTGCTTCATAAATCGTCTTCCAGTGAAATGGGTGTAAAAGAATGATTGAACTACACTTTTTTATTTTTTTACAATTTTACCTTTTCAAGGGAATGTCTTATTGTTAAGGCAGCTTGCCTTGGATTGTTATGCACTCTCAGTTATGTGCTTAAAGCAATGAATAACAACAAAGGTTTTTATTCTTGCCATTTCATTTGAGATAAACGCGAACACCTTGACTCACTGTGAACTGTAAGAATCTTCCTTTCTATGCGTTAGCTCTTATTAAAAGTGCAGTGCATAGAGCGATATGTTTCTACGAAAGAGAAAAGTCATAAAGGGATTGAATTTATTAAGTGAAAGCAGAAAAGAAGATATTTTCAAGAATGTTGGCGATTTACGGTAACCATTGACTTCCATAGTATTTTTTCCCCCATACTATAGGAGTCAATGGCTGCCGTCAACTGTTTGGTTAACAATATTCAAAATATCTTCTTTTGTGTTCAGCAGAAGAAACAAACTCATACAGGTTTGGAAGAACTTAAGGGTGAGTCAACTGAAGTCAGTTTTCTTCATTCTGCTAAATAATTTACAATACTATCACACGTGATCACACCGGGTGATACATGAAAAAACATTCAGGTGAGGAGATAAACATGCATTACATTTCACATCACATCACAGCTAATGTGTCACATGACATTTTCATTCACTTCTATTCTCAAAAAGCCAAATAAATCATCAAGCACACTGCCTCAGGCAATTTAAACACGAAAAGGCCCATCTCTTCCAGTCCTTGCCGCCTGTGACATTGTCACATGGGAGTTTGCAAAAAAAAAACCCAATGTTTACAATGCTCAATTTAACTAATAACCAAATATAATCTCGCAGCTGCACATCCGACTCCATGCCAACACCACAATGCTGACAATTTTCCCTCCACGCTTGAAAGCCATTAACGTGGCCATTGAAATGGTCCCTGTGAATACTGCTTTAATGTTTCTGCTTTAAACCAATTCAAAGCAACTAGGTCGACACAAGCAACAACACAGAAACACTAGGAGCATATTGATTTCTCCAATTCTTCATATAGTCCTTTTTAATCAATTAACAAATATTTTTTCCCTGCATGTTACACATTGTCAGATAATGGATGTACAAACGCAAATCTCCTAAAAACTGTCAAGAAAATGTCTGGGTCATATTTTACCCCAAAAATCAAACAAAACAACAAATAAAATATGTATTTAAAAAAATTACACTAGTGTTCAAAACTTTGGGATTACCATGATACTAAAGACCAGAGTAATTCTATGGAAGCTAGTTTTCGCCGCAGAACAAATAAAATAAATAAATAAAAAAAGTTAACTGAGAATTTTTTCTCCGAATTCAGATTTTTTCACCCTCGCAGTTATAAGTCTACATCTCTATAACTTTTCATTTCACAATTACAAGATGTAAACTATCTTTATTTATTTATATCTTACAATTTCCAAATTTGTTGCAAATCTGACATTTTTTCACCAGAAGTGCAACAAAAAAAAAAGTCAGAATTGTGAGATGTTAATAAGGATAGAGTTTACATCTCAAAATTTAAAAAAAAAAAAAATTGTGAAAAATATACTGTTTGACCTGTTTTATTTTTATATTCCATATAATTCAGCTTAGCCATGACTGAAATAATAGTTGTTTTAAATTGCAGTAATATGTCACAGTATTACTGTTTTTACTATATTTTGAATCAAATAAATGCAGCCTTGGTTAGTATAAGACTCATATAAAAATAATCTACCATCTAAATGATTTGTGCATGTTTTTATATTTTTAAAACTATGTTATTGAATGTTCTTGACAAAGGTTTCACTCAAAACAAGAAAAAAAGTTGTGTAAGAAATGTTGGGTAAATTATGAAAATGAAACCTAGCAGTAAGGTGCATTAATATGTAATCTACATGTTTGATCCCCATGTGATACCTGAGACTAAGTAAAGTATATTAAGATTAATAGGCGGCTCATATAAGTGAAAGCTGTGTTAACAAGATGAAGGAGTGTTCAAGATTGCCTCCTAGTGAAGAAAACACTATCAGCTGCTGCTGCTCATGTGAGATCACACCTCACGTGTCAAACAGGAATTAACAACCTCAGGTTTGAAAGGAAATCAATATTTCTAAAAAGATATTTAAAGGCCTAGGCTGTGGCTGTTGTCCTGTAAGTAGAGTGATCTGGTTGAGCACGTGAGCCATTCACAACAATTTAAAAAAAAATAAGTCATGATTTCCTTCATTTACAGATAAAGAGGCACACGTTCATGTTCACTACCCAACCACCCTATAAGACCCACCTACTTCATACAATCAAAACACAAACCTCATTTTCAACACCCCATCCGGATATCAAATCGCACGGCTGAGTCACACGCGGAAAACATTCGCTGTTGTGTTCAAGGTCCAGCTCGTTTCAGAAAAAGTGACAAAAGGTAAAAATAGACTTTAACAATGACAAATGCTCTGTGAAGTGGCCGAACAACCTTGAGCATGAACGCACGCACAAGCAAATGAGCCGTTGAAAACGCTCTTGACTTTTGACGCAAGCAGCTCAACGGCTGATGGTTTTAACTGAATGCCTGCTGGAGCTGTTTTAAAGGGTTAGTTCACCCAAAAATTAAAATTAACCCATGTTTTACTCACCCTCAAGGCATCCTGGGTGTATGACTTTCTTCTTTCAGACAAATCCAATCAGAGTTATATTAAAAATTCTCCTTGCTCTTCCAAGTGTTAGAATAGGAGTAGATGGGTGTTTTTTCAGCAGTCCAAAAGTAGTCAAATAAAGCTCATCCATCCATAAAAAAAAAATGTGCCTCACACGGCTCCAGGGCACGAATAAAGGCCTCCTGTAGAGAATCGATGCGTTTTTCTAAGCAAAATATCCATATTTAAAATGTTATAAACACTTTTCTCTCACTTCACTCACCGCCAACTGTCGTACGCGGAAGCCGTTCCGGCGGATGATGTAGGACGTATGTGAATTTGTTTACAGGAGCAAAGGAAGCAGAGTTTCCTTACTTTACCAAAGGAAAACCAGTCTCCTCTTGGCTTATATCGAAATCCTCTGACCTTTTTCTGTACAAATCCTCGTTTAGTGCTTCTAATTCATGACCGGCGTTTTGTTTTGCTGTCTCTCCATCGCGCTTCCGTGTTCGTCACTAATCATAGACGCGGGCATTGCACATTTATAACGTTTTAAATATGGATATTTTTCTTACAAAAATGCATCGATTCACTACACTGTAAAAAACAAAAGTTGGGAAAACTTAAAAGTTTAAGGCAACCAGCTTCAGCAGATTTTTGAGCTTTCTCAACTTCTTGTTTTAAAGTTTATACAACAAAAAGTTGAGAAAACTCAGAAATTTCCTAAAAAATAAGTTGAGAAAACTCAAAAATCTGCTGAAGCTAGTTGCCTTAAACTTTTAAGTTGGCTCAACTTTTTTTTTCTTTTTTTTTTTTCTCCAGTGTACAGGAGGCCTTTATTCACCCCCTGGAGCCGTGTGAGGTAGTGGTGCAACGGATCACAAAACTCACGGTTCGGATCATATTACGGAGTTTGAGTGACGGATCGGATCATTTTTCGGATCAGCAAAAAGCAAACAAAATAAAAAAAGTTTGCTTTTCATTTATTACTGAAAGCTTACTTTAAGTACTTCTCTACCACAGCAAAAACTACTAGCTGAACTAATAAAGTCAGTAATAAAACAAGAACAATTCCCCAAATTACAAGCATGGATGAATACAACATAAAGTTACTAATAAAGTCAGTAACACTTGTATTCAGGTGCAGAAATGTAACAATTAATTGTAAAATAACAGAATATTGCTCTTCACTGCAGGTACTTATAGGCTGCTGTCCCTTTAAGACAAAATGCACGTAGCCTACCTAATACTGACACACATCCGGTTTCTTTCTCAGCTGTTTCGGTTCACTTAAGACATAACCGACTGTGTTTACCAGAATACTAGCCAAAACAGGTATTTAAACATAACTTTGCGTGTATGTTTCCGTTCAAAGAGAAGTGAAAGAGGAATCAATCTATGTGAATTGCGCAGTCTGAATCGCGCTTCTCTGTGTGTGTGCGGCAGCAGTAAAAAAAAAAAAAAAAAAAAACAGCGCGCATGTTCTCTTTTGCTTAATGGTTTAAAATTGATTGAATGGGTAAATTGCCAAGACAAAACACGTGCAAATGATAAACTTTCACTCTATGATGGTTCAACTTAACACTTAACCCACAAATAACATGCGTGCCGAACTGTGGGGTCTGGTCCGTACGGATCACGGATCATCTAAGATCCGTTACACCCTTGGTGTGAGGCACATTTTATTATGGATGGATGTGCTTTATTTGACGTCTTTTGGACTGTTGAACAAAAACACCCGCTTACTCCCATTCTAACACTTGGAAGAGCAAGGATAATTTTTAATATAACTCCAATTGGATTCGTCTGAAAGAAGAAAGTCATATACACCTAGGATACTTTGAGGGTGAGTAAAACATGGGCTAATTTTCATTTTTGGGTGAACTAACCCTTTAAGATGTTGTGTTGCAGCATGACTTACATGTGAGGCCTACGAGAGCCACGCGGATGCTGAGGTCCACCATCAACGCCCATCTAGGGCCACAGCGCGCCACCGCCGGCGGGATCAGGATCTCTGCTGACACGTAGAACTGCAGCGCATAAGTGATGTAGATCCCAAAAGAGTAAAGCAGCTTCACGGTCTGATATAACCTACAGAGCAAACAGACATTAGACACGTTTTTTTATTTCTACAGCCACTGATGTCAAATTGATCATAGAATATCAGCTAGTCTTTCTAATCAGGAGTAAATGTAAAATATGAGAAGCGTAATGACAAATGAAAGCGTCGTAAAGGTATCACTGATATCTTCAATAATCATGAAAGAGCATTGTCTCTGGAGTGACACATCAATCACTAAACTGCTGCTAATAGAAACACGATACTGACACTTCTGCGATTTTGTATTGAGTCCACAGCTTATCCTCTGCACCTGAGTTTGTCAGCAGGGAACAGAGATATCAATGGGTGTATTTGGGTCTGTTCCCGGTTTCTAAGTAGTTTCAGTCAGCTTTTTTCGTCACCTGGGCTCAGTGACCTGTTCAAAATGCTTGCTTTGTATTTGCCTGAAGTGAATAAGCCTCAAACCTGAAATCAGCTGCCTTCAATTTCCCACCTCTAGTACACCAAATTGCAGCAAGTCTGAGTTTTTGGTAGAAAAAAATAAATAAATAAAAACACTTTTTTTTTTTTTTTGAAAGTCTAGGCTAGACTTGGTGTGAACAGTTTTGGTACAAATAATACATATAATATATATATATATTTTTAAATATTCATATATATATATATATATATATATATATATATATTTTTTTTGTATTATTGTATACAGGTCCTTCTCAAAAAATTAGCATATTGTGATAAAGTTCATTATTTTCTGTAATGTACTGATAAACATTAGACTTTCATATATTTTAGATTCATTACACACAACTGAAGTAGTTCAAGCCTTTTATTGTTTTAATATTGATGATTTTGGCATACAGCTCATGAAAACCCAAAATTCCTATCTCAAAAAATTAGCATATTTCATCCGACCAATAAAAGAAAAGTGTTTTTAATACAAAAAAAGTCAACCTTCAAATAATTATGTTCAGTTATGCACTCAATACTTGGTCGGGAATCCTTTTGCAGAAATGACTGCTTCAATGCGGCGTGGCATGGAGGCAATCAGCCTGTGGCACTGCTGAGGTGTTATGGAGGCCCAGGATGCTTCGATAGCGGCCTTAAGCTCATCCAGAATGTTGGGTCTTGCGTCTCTCAACTTTCTCTTCACAATATCCCACAGATTCTCTATGGGGTTCAAGTCAGGAGAGTTGGCAGGCCAATTGAGCACAGTAATACCATGGTCAGTAAACCATTTACCAGTGGTTTTGGCACTGTGAGCAGGTGCCAGGTCGTGCTGAAAAATGAAATCTTCATCTCCATAAAGCTTTTCAGCAGATGGAAGCATGAAGTGCTCCAAAATCTCCTGATAGCTAGCTGCATTGACCCTGCCCTTGATAAAACACAGTGGACCAACACCAGCAGCTGACATGGCACCCCAGACCATCACTGACTGTGGGTACTTGACACTGGACTTCAGGCATTTTGGCATTTCCCTCTCCCCAGTCTTCCTCCAGACTCTGGCACCTTGATTTCCGAATGACATGCAAAATTTGCTTTCATCCGAAAAAAGTACTTTGGACCACTGAGCAACAGTCCAGTGCTGCTTCTCTGTAGCCCAGGTCAGGCGCTTCTGCCGCTGTTTCTGGTTCAAAAGTGGCTTGACCTGGGGAATGCGGCACCTGTAGCCCATTTCCTGCACACGCCTGTACACGGTGGCTCTGGATGTTTCTACTCCAGACTCAGTCCACTGCTTCCGCAGGTCCCCCAAGGTCTGGAATCGGTCCTTCTCCACAATCTTCCTCAGGGTCCGTTGTGCAGCAGTCTTCCTCTTCTCGTTGTGCAGCGTTTTCTGCCACACTTTTTCCTTCCCACAGACTTCCCACTGAGGTGCCTTGATACAGCACTCTGGGAACAGCCTATTCGTTCAGAAATTTCTTTCTGTGTCTTACCCTCTTGCTTGAGAGTGTCAATGATGGCCTTCTGGACAGCAGTCAGGTCGGCAGTCTTACCCATGATTGCGGTTTTGAGTAATGAACCAGGCTGGGAGTTTTTAAAAGCCTCAGGAATCTTTTGCAGGTGTTTAGAGTTAATTAGTTGATTCAGATGATTAGGTTAATAGCTCGTTTAGAGAACCTTTTCATGATATGCTAATTTTTTGAGATAGGAATTTTGGGTTTTCATGAGCTGTATGCCAAAATCATCAATATTAAAACAATAAAAGGCTTGAACCACTTCAGTTGTGTGTAATGAATCTAAAATATATGAAAGTCTAATGTTTATCAGTACATTACAGAAAATAATGAACTTTATCACAATATGCTAATTTTTTGAGAAGGACCTGTATTATTGTACACTTACACTGTTAAAACGTTTTTGTTATTAATTTAGCAAAATACAGTAAAACAGTAATGTTGTGAAATATTACTACAATTGAAAATATTTTTCATGTTTATTTCAAAATGTAATTTATGTAATTCCTGTGATGCAAAGCTGAGTTTTCAACATCATTACTCCAGTCTTCAGTGTCACATGACATTTATTTAAATAGATTTTTTGTGTGTATGTATGTGTAATATATATATATATATATATATATATATATATATATATACACATATACACACACATATATTTTTTATATATATAAATTATTATTATTTTTGTTGTTGTTTTGACTTTTAATAGATCTGGGAAATGATGAACGGAGGAAAAATGCATTGCCAACATGTGCTCAAATAATTTTTGAGATACTCTGTTAATCCATTTTTAATCCCCCTTGGGGAATATGGGTAATGGGACTCTGACAAGTGTTTCTCAGGTTTGTAGTGCATTGATATTAGACTCGTGTCAATCCTAAAAATCAGAATAGCTTTTGTGTATTACGTTTTTGTAATGTCTTGTATGATTTCAGTTTCAGGATGCTTTTTAATAATAATCATCATAATAAACAAAATATATATATATAAAGTGGGACTAGAACACAATAAACATTAAAGGGGACCTATTATGCAAAAAATCACTTTTATAAGGTGTTTGAACACAGTTGTGTGGCCGCAGTGTGTGAAAACATCCAGCCTATAATGGTAAAAATCCACCCACTTTTTTTTTTAATCCCAATAAATCATAAACAGTCTCTAAGAACAAGTGATTCTCCCGATGTATACGTCACCATAGGGAAAAAGTCCTGCCCATTTGTGATGCTCTCTGCCCTATTAGCATAAACACAACCTCCCTCCATCTGAGCTGCTGAGGACACATCAGAGACTTATTTTACACCTTGTAAAAAGGGGCATAATAGGTCACCTTTAAAGATCCCCTGGCACTCACCAGCACAACGGTAAGTTCAATGTGATGCTGCCCCGAATATGCTCTCCGAAGCCAATGTAGCCGATGGTGCCCAGGGTGATGTAGAGGGTGGTGACGATGCCCATGCCGAGATACAGGACCGTGGTGAAGTTTCTGGGATTCTGCATCTTATTCTCAAGTGGTAGCACCTGATGAAGATCGAGTATGAAAACATTTTGAATTGAAATTTTTTCGCTTGAATAATATTTCCGTGGTGACAAACATAATATCAGAACAAAAGAAAAACTTACAACTCCAATTCCCTCAAAGGCGAAAATTGCTGTTCCAAAGAAGAGAGGATAGTCAACACCTCTTCCCGCCAGCGGGAGGTTGATAGGGTATGGGATATTCTGACAAGGCAAAGAAAGAAGAGAAAAGAATGTCTGGCAGTCTGTGACACATTCAACATTTCAAAAAGGAAAAAAAAAATGTTTACATGAATGTATTGTGGAGTTCAAAAAGTCTGAGACAACGAATATTTAACATTTTCTCTTTCCTCTGTTGCATTTACTTGATCAAAATACAGTAAAAACGGTAAAATTGTGAAACATTACTATTGTTTAAAAGAGTTGTTTTCTATTTGAATGTTTTAAAATGTAATTTATTTCTGAGATGCAAAGCTGAATTTTCAGCATCATTACTCCAGTCTTCAATGTCACATGATCCTTCAGAAATAATTCTAATATGCTGATTTGCTGCTCAAGAAACATTTCTGATTATCAATGTTGAAAGCAATTGTGCTGCTTCATATTTTTGTGCAAACCATAATACTTTTTTCATGATTTGAATTGACAATGAATTGAATAGAACAGCATTTATTTGAAATAGAAATATTTGTAAAATTATAAAAGTCTTTACGGTCCCTTTTTAATAAATTTAACGCATCCTTGATATATAAAAAGTTTAATTTCTTTCTTACAAAAAAGAATAACTAAATCTTACTGACCCCAAACTGTTTTACAGTATAGTTAGACAGTCATTATCCTAAATATTTCTTATTAATTATACACCATAACAAAATGGTTATATTACCCGATAAAATAATTCTCAGACTTTTGTGACACACTGTATAAACCAGATTTTAAGTAAACAATGTTTGGTGCACAGATGTTATACAAATGAAATCATGTCTTTAACCCCTTAACTGTCACTCACAGTTTTGAACATAGACATTATAGTGCACTATCCAAACTTAAATTTTTATAATTCATGAACGAAAACATTTTGTAACATGATATTTATGTACCATTTCCATGGTAATGCAATGTGTGATTTTAAAATGGGTTTCAAAGCATGAATTTTGAGATTAAGTTTTCAATTGATATATAATTTCTTATGATTTCTAAAGCGTGATAGGGAAAAAGGCAACTAAGAAGACGGTCTGTGACAAAGGTCAGAACTCCTGTTATGATGTAGATTTTTTAGGTGCACTTGTCATAAATTAATCTAATAATTTTCCTACATAATTTAACAAAAAAAGTGGTAAAATATCTATTTAGGAGTCTTAGACCTTTCCAACGATATAGAGTTTGTCATGATTAGATTAGGATTTATTGTAATATAGTGAAGTAAACTTAGGCGTCCCACAGGGTGGACGGGTGACAGTTAAGAGGTTAAGTCGCAGTATAAATTCACAGTGATTGTATGATGTTCAAAATGCATTTAGAGGATATGTTTTATGTCCTTTGGCAGCTCTGCAAGCATTTTTGAAACCCTTGACTCTTTACAAAAAAAAATGTTTTCCAAACAACAAACCAATTTGCAATCTCTAGCCAGCTGTTTCCACCGTGAGAAATTTTCTATCCTTCCTGAAAAAAATGTGTTTCCCTTCTTGCTTGTTTCTTAGTAGCTGCAATGCTGATTACAGATGCAGGGTCTGATTCAAGGCATTTTAAGCAGTTCAATATGAAATGCGCTCTAAAAAACAACCTTGAAACCTGTCATTGACACTTAACTCTTCATCCATAACATCTGAGACTCAATCAGCAGCCCGGGGAGAGGGCTTGGTCCTGAGGATTGCTTGGAGCAAATTATCTATTGTTTCAAACCTAACAAAGTTTTTCAAACATTCTGCTTGAAAAGTGTATCTGGGCTATATATATATATATATATATATATGTGTTTAAAATAAACAACCCTTGGTTTAAAATTTTTGTTATTGTAATATTTTTTAACACATGCATACATAACGTGGCTAGTGTACAAATACTTTTTGATCCACCCAGGCTGTTGTATTGTGGACTAAGTATGTATCATATGTGACCCTGGACCACAAAACCAGTCATAAGGGTCCATTTTTCGAAATTTAGAAATTTATACCATCATTTATATCATCTGAAAGCTTTCCATTGATGTATGGTTTGTCAGGACAGGACAGGTGCAAAAAAAAAAATCAAAATATTGAGAAAATCACCTTTAAAGTTGTCCAAATGAAGTTCCTAGCAATGCATATTACTAATCAAATTAAGTTTTGATATATTTACAGTAGGAAATTCACAAAATGTTTTCATGGAACATGATCTTTACTTAATGTCCTAACGATTTTTGGCATAAAAGAAAAATCAATAATTTTGACCCATACAATGTATTTTTGGTTATTGCTACAAATATACCCCAGCGACTTAAGACTGGTTTTGGGGTCCAGGGTCACATATGACACTAATCACTATGAAAAATCAAGCAATGCAATTCAGGCTGATACACTTTCACCATATTAAGTGTGTGTTGTGTGTTTAATGTGTCTCACCGTCAGACAGTAGTAGTATATGAGGACCAGGCTGACACACATGGAAATGTTTGCCACAAACGACAGAGGGGCCAAGTACTTGAGGTTGCGGATAAACACCAACACGATGATAAAGGGCAGGAAGAAGAGCATGTAGAGGCGAGAGTCGTAGCTGGGGACAATCACTGCCGTTTCGTTGTTGTGACAGTTTGCGGTCGTCCCGTTTGCAGTCTCAACCACCTACAATATGCAAGTCAATGGAAAGATTCTTTTATGGCAGTAACAACAATCCTTTAACAATATGAAAGAGAATTTTACATTTGTGACCCTGGAAGTCTTAAGTCGCTGGGGTATATTTGTAGCAATAGCCAAAAATACACTGTATGGGTCAAAATTATGGCAAAAATTTTTATGCCAAAAATCATTAGAACTTCATTTTTGATTAGTAATATGCATTGCTAAGAACTTCATTTGGACAACTTTAAAGGCAATTTTCTCAATATTTAGATTTTTTTGCACCCTCAGATTCCAGATTTTCAAATAGTTGTATCTCAGCCAAATATTGTCCTATCATAACAAACCATACATCAATGGAAAGCTTATTTATTCAGCTTTCACATGATGTATAAATCTCAATTTTGAAAAATTGACACTTAAGACTGGTTTTGTGGTCCAGGGTCACATTTGTAAATTCAGATTATAGAAAGGAAGCAGATCTTTTTAATCAAGCGAACTGAAAAGCAATGCTGCCCTCTTGTGGTGAGCAAAGAAACTTGCTCACAGTATTTCTGTTGAATTTACATTTCAGAATTTTGGGAAAAGCTTTTATGCAAAAAGAACAAAATATTACGTTTTTAAAGTTTATAATTTCACACTAAATTCACATGTTCTACCAGTTGGCCTACAAGAACACTACTGTTTTCTCTGGTTTCTTATCTTTTTAATAATATGACAATAAAGGACATTACACTGTGTGATTCTGAGAGGTATTTTGTTTAATGTGGCCAAAATCTTCAATTCAAATCTTAAAAAAAATGTCTCTTCTTCTGTATTTAAAGCTCTCTCACCTGTTTGACATTGTCGCTGAGAAACACAAAGTAAACACAGCAGAAGCCCAGCTGGGTTATGTTGAGGAACAGATTCACCACACGCCTGAAAACCAAAAAACAAAAACCGAAACAAATCTATATGTCAGTAAGGTTTTCCTTTTAAAGAAATTAATACTTTTATTCATCAAGGATGAATCAAATTGACAAAAGTGACATTAAATACATTTCTATTTCAAAGATTTCTATTTCAAATAAATGCTGCTCTTTTTAAGTTTCTACTCAAAGAATAACAGTTTCATCAAAAATATGCAGCAGCACAGTGGTTTTCAACATTAATAATAATAAATAATAAGTTTCTTGAAAAGCAAATCAGCATACAAGAATGATTTCTGAAGGATCATGTGACAAAAAAGACAAATAATTTAGCTTTGAAATAGGAATAAATTACATTTAAAAAGTTATTTTAAATTAAATTCATTTTTTACAATATTTTTATTGCATTTTAATCAAATAATCGCAGCCTTGGTGACCATAAGACACTTCTTTCAAAAATCTCACCGCCCCCAAACTTTTGATTGGTAGTGTACATCTAAACCCCATCTAGAAAGCACTGTGTCTTAATTATTGCATACAAACATCTGATAAACATCTTAAAATGTGTGGTCTCCTTTAATATATAATATTATAAAATGCATTTTTAACATATGACAGAAAACATTTCATACCACAGATGAGCAAACGCTCTTACAATAACATCTATGTATGTGTGCTCTCATGTGCAAGATGTGAAACAGTAAGGTTGCACAGAGATCAGGTGCTGAGAGAGTCATGTGACAAATGGTTAAAGATTATGGTGAGACCAGCACAAACACAAGTCAAGTTTAACATAGTGCTGAACTTAAAAACTGCCCTGTAAGCAGTGAAACACAGACGTTCAGTTACTGTACCTTCCCCACAAAGAGTGCCTGCTCAGCCACGACACGTTCTCCATGCCATACTCCACTGCATCTCCGTAGGAAAGAAAGGGCTTGCCCATCCTAAATATAGACAACATTTCATTTAGAAAAACAGACAGAAATGTGTGCAATTCAACAGTCAACTGCATGACAGAAACACAAGTATTTACCCTACTAATTATTTCCTACTAAAAATGTTCCTGAAAAAAACACATAAATGTAATTATTATTAGACCATGGGTGGGTAGATAGATAGATAGATTATATATCACTATAACTATAAAGGGAAATGACAAAAGAAAACTACACTAAAATTTGCCATGACAGAATACAAAACAGATATAGAAAAAACTTGTCAAGAAAATGACATTTCTAAAAATAATCAAGCTGTTTATTCTTACTTTGCACTTAGATGATGTGCACATTTCACAAGGAGGTTCATGCAATGAACAGCCACGATTCCCATAGCCAGAAGACTTAAAGGCCCCACCTGCAAAATGAAAAGAGAGAGAGTAACAAACTATTGATAAAGCATGTTTAATCAACTAGAAAATTTGGGTAAAGCATTCAAATACAGCCCACCAGGAACAGTCTGAGGTTTAGTGCCTTAACATGGCACTCACCATGTTAACACAGTGGGTCATGGCTCTTCTGCTGATTTCAACTGATCTAACTTAAAATGTAATTTATTCCTGTGATCAAAGCTGAATTTTCAGCATCATTACTCCAGTCTTCAGTGTCACATGATCCTGCAGAAATCATTCAATATGCTGATTTGCTGCTCAAGAAACACTTCTGATTATTATCAATGTTAAAAACAGTTGTGCTGCTTAATTTTTTTGTGGAAACTGTTTTTTAGGATGATTTGATAAACATTATGAATATCATTACTGACAGGTTATTGCATTTCCAATTTGTGAGGAAGGGTTTTATTAGATAAGGAATAGTAACAATGGGGTGCAACTACATCTGTAACTGCACAAAGCAACTGACAAAAAGGTCAAAGCGTAATATTCAAGTCTGGCAGTGAAGCAGAAAGCATCCTTCAGGGACATGTCCACACGTCTGGCATCTTTGATCCGCTGGAAACACTTGTCAGATTGTGTCTTGTAGTTCCTGTGTCCTCAGCTGATGCTGAGAGGTTTTAGAGGTCTTCAGAGGCTGAAAGCACGGCTCAGCAGTGCAATGACACAAGCACGCCTTAATGGTGCAGCTGCGTCATACAAGAAAAGAGAAGTCTAAGAAAGAGGGCGCTCAGCAATTTGTTGCTTGCAAAGAAGACCACAAAAAACACTTCAGATGCTAGTAATTGTTAAGGCTAGTTTATACATAACCATAAATGTAGTTTCAAACTTAGTTTGTGCTACGGACATGAATGAGGCCCCAAATAAAACAGATTTTTGAGAAAGGGTACGCTATTACTCTTCCATTCGATCAAAGCCATGATTTGATTTAGTGCATAAAATGGAAAGAAAAACAATCTATTTAAAAAAATATAAATGGACTTCTGTTCAAAAGTCTGGGATCAGTAAGATATTTTAAAGAAATTAATACATTATCCAGCAAGAAGGACACACTGATTTGACCTGAAGTTACAATAAATACATTTATAATGTCACAAAATATTTCTATTTCAAATCAGTGCTGTTCTTTTGAACTTTCTATTCATCAAAGAACCCCAGAAAAAGCATGGTTTCCACAAAAATATGAAGCAGCATGACTGTTT
Organism: Tor tambroides; assembly: GCA_021397915.2. NCBI lineage: Eukaryota > Metazoa > Chordata > Actinopteri > Cypriniformes > Cyprinidae > Tor > Tor tambroides. The sequence continues at coordinate 86,703 of JAFVLL020024239.1, read as the reverse complement.
TTGAGAATGATAATAATAAGAAATGTTTCTTGAGCAGCAAATCAGGATATTATAAAGATTTCTGAAGGATCTCTGAAAACTGGAGTATAGATGCTGAAAATTCAGCTTTGATCTCAAGAATAAATGACATTTTAAGATATATTCAAATAAAAGAATGTCATTTTAAATAGTAATAATATTACACAGTTTTACTGTTTTATTGTATTTTTGATCAAATAAATGCAGCCTTGGTGAGCATGAAGGACTTGTTTATAAAAACATGACCCTAAGCATTTGAATGGCAGGAAAAAAAACGAATATGAAATTATTTAAATTATTTCAAATGTAAAATAAATGTTATTAATTAATCATCCTTTTTTATTTCCTTAATATATATTAGTGCTGTCAAACAATTAATTGCATCCAAAATAAGTTTTTATTTACATAATATATGTGTGTACTGTGTATATTTATTATGTATATATAAAGACACACACATACAGTATATATATATTGAAAATATTTACATGTATATATTTATATTCATATAAATAATATCATATATAAACATTTAATATATAAACATAACATTTTTCTTAAATATATACATGCATGTGTGTGTATTTATATGTACATAATAAATATACACAGTACACACACATATATTGTGTAAACAAAAACTTTTATTTTGGATGCGATTAATCGTTTGACAGCACAAATATATAGTACAGGTCAAAAGTTTGGAAACATTACTATTTGTAATGTTTTTGAAAGAAGTCTCTTCTGCTCATCAAGCCTGCATTTATTTGATCAAAAATACAGAAGAAAAACAGTAATCTTGCAAAATGTTATTACAATATAACATAATGGTTTCTGTTTTAATATACTTTAAAATATAATTTATTTCTGTGATTCAAAGCTGAATTTCCATCAGCCATTACTCCAGTCTAAAGTGTCACATGATCCTTCAGAAATCATTCTAATATGCTGATTTATTATTAGAATTATCAATGTTGGAAACAGTTGTGCTGCCAAATATTTTTTTTTTGGAAACTGCGATACTTTTTTTCAGGATTCTTTGATGAATAAAAGATTAAAAAGAACAGCATTTATTCAAAATAGAAATCTTTTCTAACAATATAAATCTTTGCTACCACTTCTTATCAATTTAACACATCTTTGCTGAATAAAAGTTTTAATTTCTTTCAATAAAAGAAAGAATAAAAATTTACTGACCCCAACCTTTTGAACGGTAGTGTATATTGGTAGAAAAGATTTCTGTTTTAAATAAATGCCCTTCTTTTTAACTTTTTATTCATCAAAGAATCCTGAAAAAAATATCACAGGTTCCAAAAAAATATTAAGCAGCTCAACAGTTTCCAGCACTGATAATAAATCAGCATATTAGAATGATTTCTGAAGGATCATGTGACACTTTAGACTGGAGTAATGGCTGATGGAAATTCAGCTTTGAATCACAGAAATAAATTATATTTTAAAGTATATTAAAACAGAAACCATTATGTTATATTGTAATAACATTTTGCAAGATTACTGTTTTTCTTCTGTATTTTTGATCAAATAAATGCAGGCTTGATGAGCAGAAGAGACTTCTTTCAAAAACATTACAAATAGTAATGTTTCCAAACTTTTGACCTGTACTGTATATATATATATATATATATATACAGCGAGAGAGAGAGAGAGAGTAAATAATGCATAAATCTGTACACAAATCTTCTGTTCCAGATTCATACATTATTATTTATTGTATGTCTTATTTAAATGTTTCTGTTCTCATGTCAGATATGTATGTATATATGTATGTATACATGCATACAAGCATGTATGTACCAAGAGCTTCTTAAAAACCACAACAAATTCCTCGTGTATTTGCGCACACTTGGCGAATAAAGCTGATTCTGATTCTTAAACTCTGTAACAAGCCAACATTTTTATTTACTTAATTTTGACTTGCACTTGGCAAGTGTTAGTTCTGCAGACTGACTGTAGTTTCTCTCTTTTTATTCATGAACGCATGTACTGAATGTGCTGCTCCTGTGAGCGTTACATCACCTGACAGCTGTATCACACATGAACAAACACTGCATTGTCTCTTCAAAAACCAAAAGGTGTGTTAGGTGTGGAAGTTCTTAAAAATCATAAGACTTACGAGAAACGTGAGGGAAATGAAAATGAAAGGCTGACGTGATGTTGACATAAGTAGATCATGTTCAGATAAGTACATACAGCTGCCACAATGAAACGAGAACAAGATAAAGCTCAGAGAGAAGCGTGCGTGCAACTATACACGTTTTAATGCGATGATATACGATTTTATAAAAGGCAACCAGAACACAAGGTCAGAGCAGTTAAAAATATAATAGAGCATTCATCTCCAAATTAAATTTTCTGTCCTACCAGGAGTCCTGCATTCTTGACAGCCAGAGGCAAGCCGAGGAGTCCCGTACCAATATTTCCTTTAAGTAAATGAATTATAGTCTGAGAAAACCTAAACAAAAAACAAATTAACACAAAATTAAAACAAGTCTAAGAACATGAAAGTTTTAATAGGTGAAGATGACAGTGCTCACGAGGATCCTGTTCTTCCTCCGATTCGTTCATATTCTGTCTGTGGTAGGGAACTGGGTGAATGGATGGGCTCATCTTCAGCGGGGCTCTCATCTCTTCTAGAAAGGTCTGGGCCTTGAACCAACACACAAATATAGCTTTAAACACTGAACAATTAAATGTTCAAAAATGTTTGGGGTGTGTAAGATTTCTTAATGTTTACGAAAGAAGTCTCTTATGGTCATCAAAGCTGCATTTATTTGATCACAAATATGCTAAAAACTGTAAAATATTATTACAATTTAAAATAGCAGATTTCAATTGTAATATATTTTAAAATGTCATTTATTCCTATGATGGAAAAGCAAAATTTTCAGCATCATTATTCCAGTCTTCAGTGCAGGGTTATTATAGTTAACGAGACATTTAATTTAAAGGAAGAAAAAATTAAAAAACAAAAAGTAAAATAAAAATAAACAGTAAAAAATACAAATAAAAACCAATTCAAATAATAATAAATAAAAAAACAGTATGCCAATGATACTAAAATAACCCCGCTTCAGTGTCACATGATCCTGCAGAAATCATTCTAATATACTATTTGCAGCTCAAGAAATATTTATTATTATCAGTTCTGAAAATAGTTGTGCAGTTTAATAAATTATGGACACTATGATGAATTGAAAGTTCAAAAGAACAGTATTTATTTGAAACAGAAAACGTTTGCAACATTATAAATGTCTTTATTATCCTTTTGATCTATGTAATGGGTCCTTGCTGAATAAAAGTTTTTAAAAAAAATCTTTAAAAAAGAATTATTATTACTTTTTTCATTTTAAGCTTAGCCACAAAAAATAAATAAAATAAAATAAAATAAATAAATAAATAAAGATCACAATCAGTGTCACATAATGCAAAGGAAATTGGTTTACCGTCCTGATAGTTGATATCAGAGGCCATGCTTGCTTTGGTGGGGTGTAATTTGCCACTGATAGCTTCACTGATCAAAAGCTTCCCTGCGGAGACGCTGCATCTACAGGCTCTGTGATCACAGACAAATGAACAGAGTTAATAGCCCTCCCAGAACACACCAATGACGCACAATGTGCCCTTTCTGCGTCATTATATTCTCTATCGTCTCTTGGGGCTAAAAACAATACGAGGATTTCAAATATGCCAAATGATAGTATGCAATCAACATCAGTTCTATCTGACACTTTAATACGGCTGTGAGAATTTCACAGAGCAGCTCAAATGAACTACTGCATCACTCACAGCCAGCATTTGTATTATTACGCATGCAGAGAAAACATTTATTAATGTTTTGTCAAATATGCTTTTTATGAAAGCTGCAAACTCTATATACACCGTTTTGTAATGGTGAAGACAGGGTGGTCATATGAGGGTGAAATACACCAGTTGTACAAGTCAAAAAGACGTTACAACTATTTGAAATCATGCCAAACCACACATATGCGGAAGCTCACGAGACAATTCAGCAAACTCATTCATCCACTGAACAGTAAAAGCTAACTGACATTAAAACACAACAACAAACAGACTCGGCTTTTACAAATATGTAGCTAACTCAACCATCACGCAATAAAATGTGTGAAGGTTTCAAGTTAAAAAATAAAGCCTAACTATTTTGCTACAGATAGGTGTGCATTAACAACCATGCTATCATATGTGACCCTGGAGCACAAAACCAGTCTTAAGTCGCTGGGGTATATTTGTAGCAATAGCCAAAAATACATTGCATGGGTCAAAATTATCCATTTTTCTTTTATGCCAAAAATCATTAGGATATTAAGTAAAGATCATGTTCCATGAAAATATTTTGTAAATTTCTTAGCGTAAATATATCAAAATTTCATTTTTGCTTAGTAATATGCATTGCTAAGAACTTCATTTGGACAACTTTAAAGGCGATTTTCTCAATATTTAGATTTTTTTGCACCCTCAGATTCCAGATTTTCAAATAGGTGTATCTCGGCCAAATATTGTCCTATCCTAACAAACCATACATCAGTGGAAAGCTTATTTATTCAGCTTAAATTGACACTTAAGACTGGTTTTGTGGTCCAGGGTCACATATGATAATGCAAAGCAGCAATATTCAGTGCTGTCAAATCTAAAATCAATGTTTGACTTTGGAGTGGCCACCTTGCCTTGAACACATTTCCTTATTGACTACTTAATGTCTAGGTATGTAACAGACAAATCAATACAAAAACAGATCAATGGGAAAATAATAGTCTTTCATGACCATGAAAGTTCACTTGTTACTGATGTACATTTAATAGACAGGTTGCACAGAAGTCTTAATCAACAAAGTAAAACTACATTCCCACAGTTAGGGGATTTTTAAAGCAATACAAACTTCAAGAAACACAGAACATCTTTAGAAACTCATTGTCTTAACTGTTTGAACATCTTAATATTTCAGAAAGAACACTGACATACTGGAGCTGCAAAGTTATTTCTAAGTATTGTAACACTGTGCAATAAGATCCCATTTGACATTAAAACATGTACTAGCTAGCATGACCTAACAGTGAATAACATTTCTTACAACATTTATTAATATTTGTAAATGTTAGTAGAAATATAATCGTTCATTATTTGTTCGTTAGTTCATTCAATTAGTGTAATATATTAGCAAATATTGCAATTAAACTTGACTAATATTAACAAAGAGGGTAGAAGTATTGTTCATTGTTAGTTCATGTAAACTAATATTGTTAACAAATGAAAGCTTACTGTAAACATACCGCAAGTATATCTAGGTAAATATAGTGCAGAAGAGCCATATTTACTGTACACTGTATTCCACCCAGTCTATTTTCATTTACGGTCTCGTTCACGACAAGAGTAAACACATAACGTTAAACAGTAAGAACTTCATAAATAACCAGTGATATATCCTTTAGCCTTCAACAGTCTATCTATGCTATCACAACAACTGTGCTGTATGCTAACGTCGTGCTACATGAAGTGACAGATTTGTACTTACCGTCAGCACAGTTAAACGATGTATTATAAACGATCTACTATATTAACATCATAAAGTCCACATCTGAAGCCGGGTATGCTATGACAGCACAGAAGCGTACAGAAAAGCGGACATGCTATGATTTGAAACCGCTCTCCTCTGAGACTGCGTTTATTCGCTCGGATCGGCGTCCTCCTGTCACATGACCATCAGCAGCGTGTCAGTCAGCTGATTTCACTTCTGCCGCTGCCTGCACAACAAACCAACAAACTGACTAATGATTGTGTTTCTGTTTTTAAAAATGAAAAAGCTTAGCTTTTAAATTTAATTCACATGCCATGTTGCGGCTTTGATAAATAAGAAAAGATACGAACGAAAATTATGTTGAAACAATGTCGCGAGAGAATCTGCTGTAGCATTCGAAATAATATGGCAGTGCTTCAAACCATATTTATTTTATTTTAGATTTTATTTTATTTTTATATTTCATTTTTTTATCCCTTCTATTTTTATTTTATTTCAATTTATTATTTAATTTTATGTCGGCAGGGGGCGCTTCGAAATAAGGGAGCGTCTAAAAATTAATTATTACGTGTGCTTAAAATGCTTGTACACTTCTCCAGAAGTAACTCATTGACTCATAAAACAAACATGAAGTAGTATAGCACAGTCAATATTTGAGGGAATATGTGACCCTGGACCACAAAACCAGTCATAAGGGTAAATTTTTCAAAACTGAAATTTATACACCATCTGAAAGCTGAATAAATAAGCTTTTTTTATTTGTCTGAGATACAATTATTTGAAAATCTGGAATTTGAGGGTGCAAAAAAATCTAAATATTGAGAAAATTGCCTTTAAAGTTGTCCAAATGAAGTTCTTAGTAATGCATATTACTAATCAAAAATTACGTTTTAATATATTTACGGAAAGAAATTTACAAAATATCTTCATGGAACATGATCTTTACTTAATATCCTAATGATTTTTGGTATAAAAGAAAAATTTATAATTTTGACCCTTATAATGTATTTTTGGCTATTGCTACAAATATACCCCAGCGACTTATGACTGGTTTTGTGGTCCAGGGTCACATATATGTATGTATACTAGTGGTTAAATTAGTTATATTATGCCTCGTTTCCACTGAGCGGTACGGTACAGTACAGTTCAGTACAGTACGATTCGGTACGGGTAACCCTGATCAGGCTTGTGTTCCCACTGTCAACAGTACCCTTTACTTGATAGGCGTGGTGTATGCCGGAAAGTAGCGATCGACAATAAAGCGCGACAATAAGCACAACTCTGCCTCTTTTATGTCAGTTTTAATGAACAATAATAGCCATTATAAAAGTATAAGTACAAAGTATAAGAGGCTTATATAAGAGGAAATAAAGACAAAAGCAAACTATTCACAGTCAAACGTTTGCTACAAAGTCAGCACTATAAGTTACTACGGTAAAGTTCAAAATAAATATGTTAAGTTAAACTTTGTGCTCGGTCAAAACGATATGACCAGTGTTGTATTTCTATACCGGATTAAATACTGGACCTCAAGTATCACATCAAATTCTCAGCCCCCACAAAGGTATCATATAGACGTCTCCATATTTACCTGGTGTTCTGAGGGATGTTCAACGATGATCAGCAGCTTTACCTCCGGTGACCGTCCTGACTCAGTCAAGTACGGGCCTCTTGAGACTCGCAATTAGAATTTTATTCAGGTTCTGATAACTTGTTATAATGTAAATCATTACTCAGAGACTGTGATTAAAATTGAACGAATCACCAACAATCTGGTTTCGTTTTATTAATAACAATAACTCATAAGCAAAATACAGAATACAAAAATAACAGCGAAAAGTCTTCACCACGGGATGACGGCCCCGAAATGAGGATTACAGCATATATTTATAACATCTCATTCGTCTCCGTCAACATTACCACAATCACCTTTCCGTTACTTTCCCCCTTCAGCCCCCCTCTTTCTCTTATGCTGGTGTGCACGCCAGCTGCACATCTTCTATCGCTGTGTGCTACTAGCGGCGGGGGCAAAAGTTCAAAGGGAAGCATTAACCTCTCTAAATGTTAAGCATGCCTATAGCTATCTTCAAACATATGATAAAAATGCAATACCCCACATACCATATACATGTAAGGCTTAACCGCGGGTTCGCACCTAACAGGTGCTTTTAGCTGATTATGCTGCGGTTGGGGCTAGAAATTCCATTCTGCATAATTCTATGCAAAATGCATCCTCCTTAGGGTCCCACTTCAGCTTGTTTTTGCAAAGCAAAACATTTCAAAGAATATAACAAAGAAAAACCTTGAAACACACTTCTAAGAATAAGACAAAGAAAACCCTTTAACATAAGTGGCTACATGTGCTCTTATCTATACTGTGCACACAACTTCTAATGTTATAATACTTGACAAAGGAAAGTTTTTATATTTTTATAGCTCTGGAGGAAGCTGAAGCACCATCTCTTCTAACTCATTTTCTAATATTTGCAATTCATTTGAAAAATCACACAGTTTAATCATTTCCTCATTAATTTCATTATCTTTACTAATATTTTGTTTCCTCTCATTAACTTTAAGGATTGCTCTTCATCTCACAGAGAACTTCTGTTGGCCTGAGGTTCAGCTCTTGTTCTCATCGCCTCCAGTCTCTTCTTTTCAGTTTGATCTTTGATCTCAGTGCCACTGAACCCCCTGTACTAAAAGATCACTCAAACTCAAACTGGAATGTTGCTTAGATGTCTCGGTTTGGCCTTTGCAGAGGGTTGAGCAGAGGTTTGATCAGAGGTTTGATCAGGGAATGTCATACCAAATAAGTCACGAAACACAACACCAGGAACAAATAATAGATTCATGAGACCATGAATGCCTGTTAAATATACACAAAACGAATTGATTCTCGTTTAATCACTACAGAGACATCAGAGCCAGCGGCAAATATAAATGAGCACGGAGCACCCGGTGATCACCTGGAGCTTCAAAATCGGCATAGCAAATTTTCAAATATGCGCTATATCTTTATAAATAAACCGCAGATTTGAGTTTTAAACAACTACATTCTCGCCTGAAAAACTCTTAAAACTACATTTCATGACAGAATAACAGTAATATTTTGAAAATTACGCGGGATTTTGGGCAATGAAGTTTCACAAGTCCACAAGAACAGATAAGAACACATATTGAGAAATGGTTATTATCTGTGTGAAAATATAAAAGTATAAAATACACTTATTTTTGTGTGTGTGTGTTTGCGCACTCTGATGTAATAAGCAGAACACAGCAGAGTGGAACGAGTGAAGGAGAAGCTTTATCCCCTTGTATCGTGCAAAAGTGATGATTCTAGTCAACCAATCAACTTCTGCAGTGAGTTTAGCTCCGCCCTTTTGGTACCCTTTGCTGGAGATAGGTATAAACGGAGGTCGGAGCCAGCTCCAAATGGGTTGGGCTTTGTTAATATGCCCTACACCAAACCCAACCCTAAACCTACCCTCCCTCTTGGAGCTGCCCAACCTACTTGCGGCATAAGTCCCTCCCACTTGGAGGTCTCCGGGGTGCAGCAATATATACTTGCTTTGCTGTGCTAAGTACCCCAACGAAAGGGTACCAAAAAAGTGGTACGATATGGTTCGCTATTTTGGTACCATTCACAACTTCTGACAATGGAAACGGACATAATTGCGTACCGTACCGTACTGTACCGAACCGTACCGCTCAATGGAAACGAGCCATTAGTGGTCAAACGCCCGCTTTGTAAGAAAATAGTAGTAATTTAGTGATGATCCCTAAACTAAACAGCGCGTCATCTGACTGCACAGCCACAGTCCAGCAAAAGCGAGTGTTTAAACTTGAGTTTGCAGCGACAATCTGATCGATCATGACGGTAATTTCACATTTAATTTAAAATATAACTCATAAAGATCTGTTTATATGTTGCTTCCTGATTTGTGGACATCCAAAATCACTTTTTATTTAGCATAACTCACTTAGCTTTGTAGCTAGCTGGTGATTGATTGTCGTATAGAACTGAATCAAAGATGTTTTCTTTTCTCATGACAGACTCACGAGTTTTTTGTTGACATGACATGTGAGGGATGCTCTGGTGCGGTCACTCGAGTGCTTAAAAAGCTGGGTATGCTTATTTCAGATTTTAGTGCTGTAAGACCATTGAACTGTGTTTATTTATCTGCCCAAACTATTTCAAACCTGTTATTTGTTATATTTGTGAAAGTGAACCTACTTTGGTTAAATACATCAAAATACAGCTTCATTTCTTTCTTGTTTTAGTAGTGCTGCTGTGTCATGTGGGAACATAGTTCATAGTTTAGTTATGTTTCTCAACAGATGTCAAGTTTGACATTGATCTGCCCAACAAGAAGGTCTTCATCGAGTCAGACAAAGACACAGATGTCCTTCTGGAAACACTGAAAAAGACTGGCAAAACTGTGACCTACATCGGTCCAAAATGAAATATTATACATTTAAAAACTCTTAAGGTGAGAAGCAGATGTTTGAAATTCAAATTAATACTTTTGTAAAGTACTACTGATTGTGTGGACAGTGGCTTATGAACCTAATAACAAATATTAACTGAAGCATTATGTTAAAGTCATTTAAAATGAGGTTGGTGATAGCTGGTCTAACTGGTATAGAAATATGTTTCGTTTCAATAATAGTTTTTGACATGCAAATTAGGTTTCTTTATGATCACACCATTGAAAACAAGCCCTGAAGTTTTCAGTTTTGTGATCAGACCAGACTTACTGGAAAGTCCAAAGTTGTAGTTTTTTATGTTACAGTGTAACATAATGGTTTTATCATCAGTTTTCATCCTCCTGTTATTTCCCAAATCAAGTGTTATCTCTGCTTTTGTATATTTTAATACTCTTAATATACCTGGATATATTTGTTTTTATGAGTGCATGGTCTCCTCTTTCTTTCAGGTAGTGCAGCTCTATTGCGTTTAAGTTTGTCTTTTATTGTCATTTTTATTCTGATCACGGTGATGTTTCTGCAACACATAAATATTGCATTTGAGATTACCTAAATTGGACTTGTGTTCAGCTCTACTTTGGTTGCTTTGAAGTAGGGCTGGGCGATTTATCTCATGCAATATGCATGCGCATCTCGTCAGTAAAACCGGCTCCTTGATTAGCGGTAAATCCCCATCACCTGCTTAAATGTTATTTAGCATTTTTAATAGTGAGCCGTGAAGTCACTGAGAAGAGCAACTTCGCCCACATTCAAGGCGATTCATCTGTGATAATGAACGAGATTGCGTAGCTTCCTCAGAACTACGGCCTGTGTATTAAATGCCGCTCCATTTGAAACAGGCATGGGATTTGCACTAAGGGAGCCGGTTTTACTGACGAGATGCGCATGCATATTGCATGAGATAAATCGCCCAGCCCTACTTTGAAGATTATGAAGTGGGACTCCCTCATTGGACCGTACATCACTCATCAGATGAATTATTACATATCTTTGGGACCACTGAAGGAAATCTGTTCAGCAGAGCATCATGAAGAGCAGCTACCAGGCTGACTTATATATTCTGTATTATGAGAATGTTGAAATCTAACCGTTTACAATGTGGTTGTTTTCATGCCACACATACTTGTAATTCTATAAGTGTAGATGTTAAAATAAAGGCTCCTGTATTCACTGAGAGGAAAGAAAATCTGTGTTTGTTTATAACCACTGTTGTTTTAGTTTAAATTAAAAGTACTATTATAGTTATTAATAGTTTGAATTAATTTTAAATTTCTGTTCATTTTAGTTTGAGTAATATAAATGTTTCTTATGTATTTTATTTCAGTTAATTAAAATGTTTTATGTATGTATGTGTATATATATATATATATATATATATACACACACACACACACACACACACACACACATATATATACACACACACATATATATATATATATATATATACTGCTCAAAAAAATTAAAGGAACACTTTTTAATCAGAGTATAGCATCAATAAAATTCTGGGATATTGATCTGGTCAGTTGTTAATCAGTTACAGCTGCTTTGGTGTTAATGAAATTAATAACAGGAGCACTAGATGGGCAACAATGAGACGACCCCCAAAACAGGAATGGTTTTACAGGTAGAGGCCACTGACATTTTTTTCCCTACTCATCTTTTCTGACTGTTTTTCACTAGTTTTGCATTTGGCTAGGGTCACTGTCACTACTGGTAGCATGAGGCGATACTCTGACCCTACAGAGGTTGCACAGTCAGTCCAATCAGGATGGCACATCAATATGTGCACATTGCCAGAATGTCTGCTGCCAGTCTCCACAGTCTCAAGAGCATGGAAGAGATTCCAGAGATAGGCAGTTACTCTAGGAGAGCTAGATAGGGCCATAGAAGGTCCTTAACCCATCAGCAGGACCGGTATCTGCCCAGCAAGGAAAACAGGATGAGCACTGCCAGAGCACTACAAAATGACCTCCAGCAGGCCACTGGTGTGAATGTCTTTGACCAAACAATCAGAAACAGACTTCCATGAGGGTGGCCTGAGGCCCAATGTCCCCAGCTCCTGTGCTCCTGCCCACCATGGAGCTCGACTGGCATTTGCCATTGAACACCAGAATTGACAGGTCCACCACTGGTGCCCTGTGCTTTTCACAGATGGAGAGCAGGTTCACCGAAAACATGTGACAGACAGGAAAGGGTCTGGAGAAGCCGTGAGAACGCTTTATGCTGCCTGTAACATCGTTCAGCCTGACCGGTTTGGTGGTGGGTCAGTGAAGGTCTGGGGGAGGCATATCAGTGGAGGGACGCACAGACCTCTACAGGCCAGACAATGGCACCCTGACTGACATTAGGAATCGATGAAATCCTTGACTCTACGTCTCAGGACCCACTGCACACTGGCAGTGGGTCCTGGGTCTTCCTGGTATGACAATGCCTGGCCTCATGTGGCGAGAGCATGCAGGCAGTTCCTGGAGGATGAAGGAATTGATACTGTACTGAATGGTTCCCACGCCGCCTCGGCGTAAATCCAATAGAACACCTCTGGGACATTATGTTTCACCCATCTCACTACCTGGTGCTGCACCTCAAACTGTCCAGAGCTCAGTGATGCCCTGGTCCAGATCTGGTAGGAAATACCCCCAGGACACCAAATTGCGGAACCATTAGGACATGCCCCACGTCTGTCAGGCATGCATACAAGCACGTGGGGACCATACAAACTACTGCATACCATTTTGAGTTGCTGCAGTGAAATTTCAGCAAAATGGACTCAGCCCGGGCTACCATTTTTTTCACTTTCATTTTCAGGGTGTCTTTACACCAGCCCTGTAGGTTGATAATTTTCATTTCAATCAAACAATGTAGCATCCTTTCGTTCCTAACACATTACCCAGTCCATATCAGTATAGATATCCAGCATGATATTTTTCCCCATTGAGATCTGATGTGTTTTCAAAGTGTTCCCTTAATTTTTTTGAGCAGTGTATATATATATATATATATATATACTAGTGTTATTATGAGACACATAGGTTATCAGCTAAATTTAAATATATATGGCATTTTCAACTTGAGTTTGTTCTCGGCTTCAGTGCTAAGGCTCTAATGGAGTAATATATCTGTGGTTACAGCACAAAATCACATGTTATTTTTTTAAGCAAACATTGGACTGGGCTTATATTTTTTAATTGCCCTCAGTTCACCAGCAGGGGGCAATGTTACCCTGTCAATAAAACAAAACCATTTCACCATGCAGCATTCTTTAAATCTGATATCTGCATGCTTTTTCAGGCCAATGACCCTTGTCAGGGGGAGATATGTATATATTAATGTAATGTATGTATGTATGTATATATATATATATATATATATTACTGATGTACATTGTATTTTTGTATATTTTAAGTGTACTTAGCACATTTGAATGTGGGAGGGACAATTAAACACTATATAAATGTAAATGTTCAAACTTGAAGTTTTTATTGTATTTTTGTATAATGCATAATTACATTTTCTCTCAAAAATATGTTACCATTGCATATATATATATATATATATATATACTACAAAGAAGAGCCATATGAGCTGTTTCACAAAATGCTGTTAAGCAGAGTCATCAAGCTGCTGCCTAATAAGAAAGTATGACAATAAGCAGCTCAAGGGACAAAGTTTCATTAAAGTACAAATGACTGTGCAAACTGCCAATATGTTCAAAGCATATTTTTGTGTAATATCAGCTCCGTCTAGTGTGTGGAATACAGATCCTCAAAATAAAGGTGAGTGTATTGTTGTCATTGATGTAGAACAGGTTCTTACCTGAACAGAATCTGAAAGAATGAATCAGCGGCTTGCCTTCTATTGTTCAAGCTGGTATAATTGCTAAGGGAGTAGCCTATAAAAGCACAGGACATGCTGACAGGCAATGTAGCTGTACTAAACCAGGGCCGTCGTCAGGGGTAAACAACAGTCATGAGGGACCCTTCGAGCTCCTAGATGATATTTACCAAATGCACTGTATATAGAATATATATATTCATTTACTTATGAAACAATACCATTCAGCTTCATGAATAGATTCCAGTCTGGACAGAATACAGCAATGTTGCAGTTACATATCACTCAACAACTATCCAAAATACAAGAGTAAAACTGTCTTCTGCCATTCTTTTCAAAGCTTGCCTGGTTTTAAGTGATGGAAACTGAGATGGAAGCTCACTCATGCTGCTCTGATGTCAACACAATCGATCTTTTGTTGCCTGGAATGGCTAGTGAAAAGAGAAAATGCAAGGAATGCTCAGGATCCAGGCCGTGTGTAGTGACCGGAGACGCCAATGGCACTGTAACAAGTGTCAAAAAGATCTCTAGCGGCTGGATAAGTCAGTGAATAGCAAGGAAATCCCTTGTATGCAACGAGGATAGAAGTATGCATTACTGACCTCTTTTTTGAACAAAGAGCCAGTACTCATTTTTCTTTCTCTTTGCATGACAATTGAAGTATCACCACACAAATCTGCAGTTCAGGGTAAATCCTTGATTGCTATCAGGAACTTTGTCTCAAGCCCATTTGTTTCTTTGAATTAATGAATCACTGTAAGAGAATGATTGTGTTTTCAGTGTGATGCTGCAGATCACAAATACAGGCCGTTACTGCGATCGTTTCTGGGTCTTTGTTTTTAAGTTAAGATGAAATAAAAGCTTGTTTCTTTAAAGTCTTCAACTTTAATCATAATGTAATATTTTGCTTTTCACTTTTGTGACTTAGCTATGTGGGCTGTTGGGTATAATGTTAACTTATAGCTGAATCCACATACATTTTTATTAAATTTGTTGTAATACCCACTTTTCAGGATCCAATAAAACTCCAATGGACAAAAAGTCCTGCACTATATTTTCACATTTAACATCATCCACCTATTTTTACCGTAAAAACAGGCACAGCCATTTGTAACTTGAATATGCAAGGCCTCAAGTTATTTGCCTGTACAAAAACTTTTTATATTGCAAAATGGTATTTTGTTATATTATTCCAACTTATTGTTATAATCATAAACACACTGGCAGTTTTAGGGGGTAACGCATTAAGTAATGTGAGTTACGTAATCAGATTACTGTTTTTCAAGTAACTTGTAAAGTAACACGTTACTTTTTATTTACAAGAAAAATATCTGAGTTACTTTTTCAAATAAGTAATGCCAGTCCTCAAAATGAATAAAGAGAGTAAAAAGCAAATTCAGAATATGACACAAACCTTATGCATTTAATTTCTTCAGCCTGAGGCTTATTCATTACACTTTTGGTGTGAAAGGGCTTTTACATTTGCTGAAAATAGAACTGTTTTATATTAAAAACATACAAGTAAGCCCAGACCAGATGAGAAAAAGTAATGGAAAAGTAATGTAACACATTACTTTCCATTAAATGTAACTAACACATTCAGTTACTTTTTAGGGAGTAACATAATATTGTAATGCATTACTTTAAAAAAGTAACTTTCCCTAACACTGCACATGGTTTTGTAGCACATATAGATTTACCATTTACTGCACTGTTTTTATTCTAGCACTAATGCATCAGAAGTCTTGCGCATTCAAAGAAAATAGCCAAATAGCTTACTTCTGAGTTGCAATTACTTAAGTAAAATGCAAACAGCAATTCACACTGACTTCTTATACAGTAGGCACTGTTGAGCTGCTACAGAAGACAGCAGTTCTCAGACAGCCTTAAATGATGGAAAGATGAAGAATAAAGTCAGCCGTATTTACCATAGACGTGTCTGTTTGCCATCATCATGTTCTGCAGATAGAAATCACCAGACACAATATGTCTGCTCCATACTGTGAAATGAGGGCTTTGTGCTCACTGCATGGGAGTAAATGTGTATCCTATTCAGTTTTTAAAAACTGCTAGCAGCATATTCTTTTAACAAGGATGAAAGAGAGTAACTATAGCTTACATGCAGTAGCTAAATTTTTGACTTATATGAAATAAAAACATTTTATTTCAACCAGCCAGCAGGGCAGCCAGATTCAAAATTACTGCTAGATTCTTTCTCAGGACAGACTATAGAAAATAAACATTAAACATATTTTCCAGTCTGCTCTAATGGTCATCTAAAGCACGAATTCTTCAGTACTTTCATTGAGTGTTGATATCAGACACGAGTTTAAACTCAGTTTAGTGCATGAAACAAATAAAGTGAGCAACAAGTAAAGTGTACAGATCCTAAATCTACTGCAAGAGCAATTTGCTCCAGACATGATCGATAAAATTCAAAGAATTTCAGTGAAATTCAGAAATGTAATATAACCCCAATTCCAGAGAAGTTGGGACATTTTGTAAAATGCAATAAAATCAAGAATCTGTGATTTGTTCATTTCAGTGAAAACTTTGGAAATCTTTTTTTTTTTTTTGTACTTTTGTCAATTAAATAAAAGTTAAAGAGAATTAATAAATCACAGATTCTTGATTTCTCTGGAATTGGGGTTGTACTTAAATATAACACATAAAACATACACACAAAAGTATCAAGTTCAGACACAACCATTTGGTGACAGGCTCAAACAGGGTTTTCCCTGTTCACACCAACACCTTCACAAATGAACTGCTACTGTTTCAGGACTCAGCATCTACTCAGTAAACTGAGTCCTGGCCAAATCCCGTCTCAAACAACTGCTGCTCTATAGAATATTTGGACTTTTTTGCTTTGGTGCTTCTGAAAACAGTACTTTTTTTTTTTTTTTTGCAGAGGATAAAATCTGCTGAAAAATGCCACTTGGGGCATTGAAAAAGAATTCCTTCCTTCCTCAAGATTTTGAGCCTGGAAGACATGACTATAGAGTGAGATGCCATGCAGGTAGAGACAAGTGTAATCATGCACACATCAATGTAAGAAGCATCCAATATAGCAGAAGCATAGCAGAACAGCACACCGTTTTCTAATTAATGTGCAGTCTTCTCAACAAATGCCCAGCGTTTTCTAAAATAAGAAATAAAATAAGAAATTACTTAGATTTATGCTTAAAACAACTTTTGAGTCACATATTAATTCATTTCTTTCTATTTATTTATTCATTGGGCTCAAAATAATTTGAGAGCAGTGGTGGAGGGTTGAGTTTAGAGCATTTGCTTGAAGAGCAATCAGATTTTTTATTTATTTTTTTTTTTTGCAGTGTGCGTGGGTAAAAATGAAACTATTGCCCTCAATTTATATAGTCCATGAGTAAATTATAACAGGTTTGCAGTTATTGGTTATGTGCTAAATTAGCTATTAAAAAGCTTAACAGATGGAGCCAGAACTGAAGCTAATTATGAACACTGGGGGTTGATTAAATGCCGCTTTAATTTCTGTCTTTAAATGATGTTTAGTAGGAAGACTCTATGGATTATTCATTCCATTCAGATTTCAGAAGAAAGCTGCTGAGGTGGCAACACAAGGACATTTTTATGAGATCATATTTCCACTCTTAATATTCATGTCATCGGTGCTGTCAAATGTTTTAAATGTCTTCTGTATCGAATGCTCCTTGTGGGGATTATTACGGAATAACTGCCTTCGGGAATGTCATTTTAAAAATAACTGATTAAAAATGAGCTGCATTGAGATGACAAAAGTGTTGTTCACACATTTGGAGAGAAAATGAAAAAAAGGAAGACAAATGAAAAAAGGGAAAATTGGGACTGATCATTTTGCAGTTCTTAGCCTGAAAGTTTTAAGTCATTTCATTTCTATCTTAAATGTAATGTGGGATCCAAAAGTCTAGTGAACGTTCTCATGTTTTTGCATTTTTCTATTGTTCTTGGTTTTGAATTTTTTTCAAAATTCTTTCTGAGGTTCTTTCTTTTCAGTTATAATTAGGTTTTAGATCCCAGATTTGCTTGAATCAAGGGCTTTTCACACTTGAAAAAGTTAACCCTTTCTAAACCCATTCTAAACCCTAGTAACCAGAATCCTGAATTATTTTGCTTCATATTTCAAACTGCTCATACGGGGTTAATAATTCTGGATCCTGGATAACCCTGGGTTTCACACTGTACTTTCCTAAACCCTGGGTTAACTTTTTTTTTTTTGCATATTAGCGATGTCTTGTTTCCATCCAAATTTGCGAATTTTGCGCAAAATTAGAATGTTGCATAAAACATTTGTGAATAAAGAACTGTCTCTATTCCACTTGTTCCACAGAGTAAAATAGTCACTTCCTGGGGAAATGGTGCAAAGTACCAATAATAAAAATGTGGCAAGCGGGGAAGCCTGTGGCTCTTTTTCCTACAGAATAAATGACTTGAGCCTCAGAGCATGCAGATAAAACACTGTCACAAATGCTGTCATGTTATCTTGCGTTTGGAGGCGGATGCCTGATATCTGGGAACACAATCATGCGAGACAGTCCTGGGAGGTAATTATACCAAATCATCTTGATGACAGACTACAGCTTAGGCATTTGAGAATGACTAACCTTTGAGATGTGTGTGATGATATCAGTCTCCTGGGGTGTGTTTTCCAAAAGCCTCGTTAGTCAACTATAGTTGCAAGTTCCATCGTTACCAACATAGTTCAACGATTCGGTGTTACCTAAAACCCTAGATCAAACAAACATTTGCAAACCTGTATTGGAAGCTCGATTCTTGTTAGTAAGACACGTGAACTGAAATAAATGATGCTTCTGGGCACAATAAGCAAGCTAAAATGCAGTGCAACCTATTTCCATTGTATTTAAGTATATATACATTTTAGCATGTCCTCAATAAGCCACATTTTTGAAGAGTGCGCATGTGCATGAATGCATAAGAGGGAACTTGTGATGAATCAAACATCAAATAAAACAAAATGACAAGCAACAAAAAATAATACAGTTGTCATCAGCTGCCATGTTGGTTACAGCAGCATCTCAGAGATGACTAATCAATGAATTAGTAGAAGTTATTGCTCCACCACCTGCATGACGTCATTAACCACTGTCCTGTATTATTGAACCAATGTGGTTCAAACGATGGAGACGTGACAATGTTCAGGAACCGGTTGTGACTAGTTAGTTAGTTTCTTTAATCATGCATCATACTATGGTGATTAAGCAGCGAGTTACTGGCACCCCTGGTTAGTTCAGTTATCCAATCGCATGATCTGTACAGGCAAAGTCACATGATTTTTTGATGCACATTGAGGAATTGTTTCATTAAATGTGTTTCCATTGTAGTTCACAAAGATATTTTCTTAATGGATAAAAAAATTATTCAACTCAATTGAGCACATTACAAAAATTACTTGTTTTATGAACATTTATGAAATGTATGAGCATCTTGCCATTTTCCTCCAGTGTTTTTTTAATGCAATATCCCAAAATTTGCATAAAAATAGGTGGATGGAAACATAGCTAGTGTCATTGATTGGATGAATGCAGCACTATACTGTGATTGCTGAATGTACTATCAACTTTTCAAGAATAGATTTTTAGGATTATAAAGGTAAGAAAGAAACGGTCTCTTCTTCACTCCAATTCACGTTTTCCTCTACCATTTGACGTTTTTCTCCTCAAACAAGTGTTTTTCATAACCCCGGTTAAAAAGCGGTGCTACTGCTAACCCTGTTTTTAATTTACAAGTCTGAACATACTATTACCCAGGGTTAAAAGTGGATTTAGAATGATAATAACCCAGGGTTAAGCACAAAGTAAAAAGCCCCACGTCTGAGCTAATGCTCACAGCTATGAATTTAAGATGTCTACATATAAAAATCACCCTGTAACTCAATGTCAAGGATGATATTTGATCAAGGATGTTATTTTATTTGGTGACAGCTAGATGTTATCCAAGCCCATCATGTTGTGCGTGTCTCATTTTTAACAGTTTAAGTACAACCTGGACATAATTCCTGGGCTTCATCTGGTCTTTATTGTACACGTCACCATGCAGGTCACCTTCAGCAGCAGATCTGGACCAGCCACTAACAACCCCTCCGGCTGACAGCATCTCACGCCCACACCGCTGCATTCTGATCCGGTTAGTCCACCGCACAATCGTGACGCGCTCACCATTTGCTCCATCTGTCAGCTTCCCATTATTGTCTTCCTGAATCGATGCCCAGATGTTTTCTCTCCACGTCTATCTGTCCAAGTCATCTGTGGAGAAAAGGAAATAAGGGATACAGAGGAAGGGCTATTGTATATCCATACAGAGTTCTCTCCATGACACGGTTTTCTTTAACACCTCAACATGTCTTCAGTGTCGGAGAAGATGGCCACTTTATAGTCACAGATTACATCTAATCCTACACTCAGATAGATTTGTAGTATCACTGACAGTGGTGTTAAATCCATGGTTTAATCTGCCTATTGCAAACCATAGTTTATGAAAATACAAAAGCTTAGCATTAAATAAATAAATCCTTACTTGATTTTGCAACTTAATTTATGGACCTCATCTGGGTAACTGAAACTGCTGTTACTTTCATGTCTCTCCTGTTTCATACAAAAACAGCTATATATCTATATCTATATCTATATCTATCTCTCTCTCTCTCTCTATATATATACATATATATATATATTGTCACATGCAATTTCACCCCAAAATACGTCAATGTAATTATTTTTTAAAATGCTGCTTATGTTTTTTTGGAAGCTTTGAGGTTATTTCACATGATCTGCATCCGTTTCATGATCACTGCTGGCTATGGCAAGCTGATTTGACTTAAAGTCATTCCCAGGATTGATGTGAACAATTCAATTTTCACTAGTTAACGTGATAAAGCTTTATATCAGGAAGTACATTTTTACTTGATATCACTCACAAAAATCTAATTCTTGATCAAAAATTACATTTCAACTAGTAAATAACATGTAATTCTTGATCTGGAATTGCATTTTAAATAGCAGAATTTTGAAATATGTAATACCTTTGCATATATTGAGTGCTGATGTCATTGCTGATATCAAGAATTCACATTTTTACTAATGAAAATCCATTTCTTATATGTGATCCTGGACCACAAAAGCAGTCTTAAGTCACTGGGGTATATTTGTAGCAATAGCCAAAAATACATTGTATGGGTCAAAATTATTGATTTTTCTTTTATGCCAAAAATCATTAGGACATTAAATAAAGATCATGTTCCATGAAGATATTTTGTAAATTTCCTACTGTAACTATATCAAAACTTAAATTTTGATTAGTAGTATGCATTGCTAAAAACTTCATTTGGACAACTTTAAAGGTGATTTTCTTAATATTTAGATTTTTTTGCCACCCTCAATTTCCAGATTTTCAAATAGTTGTCTCTCGGCCAAATATTGTCCTATCCTAACAAACCATACATCAATGGAAAGCTTATTTATTCAGATTGAATAAATTGACCCTTATGACTGGTTTTGTGGTGCAGGGTCACATATCTAGAATTATCATTTGTACTAGTAAAAAATCAATACCTGATATCAAGAATCCCCATTGTTACTATAGTTAAAATTGCATTCCTGACATCAAGAATTATGATTTTTTTTTAGCTAGTGAAATCTGAATTGTTGATATCAAAGATTCATATCATGGGAATGATTACAATTCAAAAAAGGCTTGCTATAGCCAGGGTTTATTTTGGCATTAATAGCAGAATGGCTGTACATTAGCCCTTATTTAAATATGCAATACCTTGACAATGTGTTGTTTGCAGACAGACAGCCATATTCATATGTCTTGCAGTTGTGAGTAGTTTTGTACAGAAGTTTTAAGTTTTAAATCAGGGAATTTGAGTTAATTAGCAAAAGCCACTGTGCCCTTGAACAAGGGACCTGTCCTCAAAGTTTACATCTAGACTGAATCTGTGTTCAGTGTTTGCAGTATCTAATAATATTATGCACCTGGCTCTCCTAAATAGCGTGTGTGTGTTTTGTGGCAGTAGTTTACACAGTAACCACACTGGCAAAGATGAAGGGGTCCATTTCCAAATGACAGAGCAGCTCTTGAGACAATGAGATGGTTCACTGTGAAAAGACACATTCAGTTTGTGTAGGCTCCTTTCAGTTGACGTAATGACAAAGAGAGGTTTCTCTTGCCAAACACATTCTGTCATTGTACTTGCCATCACAACTTTTTTTGAGGATGAAAATGTATTGCTTTACTTACTGATGTTATAAGTTACATAATACCGTATGCTGGACTCTAACAGTTTTAATTATATTTCAGGGTTAAATAAACGCCACCTGCTCTATAAAGCATATGATTTATGCACACATCCTCCTGTGTAGATGTACAGTAAACTAATGTGTGATGATATATTCCTGTCCAGTGTTGATATTACTTGCTGATTCAGTTTATATAAAGTCTAAACAGGAACTAGCATGAAAAGAGACCTTGTTCCTTAAAGGATGTGAATCTTTGAAGAGCCTGTGGAACTTTATTGAGGAAATGGTGGTCCAAATCCCACCGTCTGGTGTGTAATTCAGAATCCAGCTATTTTCAGTCAGGCCCCATGAGAGGTGTTTCCCGTAAACCAACCAAAGAGGGTTTCTTTCAAAATAAATCAAGAGCCAGCATTTGTGATGCAATATTTTGACACATTTTCCAAACACACATTATTACTTAATATAGCATATAGTAAAACTATACTATCTACTATATATATATATATATATATATATATATATATATATACTATCTACTATATATACTATCTGCATACACACACACACACACACACATATATAGGTTTTGTTTCTTTTATGCATTAATTTTTTTTCCTCTATGCTATATTATTTGTAATAGATTTTAGTGTTTGAAATTGAAATGTGTTTCAATTCCTATTATAAATTTCAGGGAGTCTGTGACCCTTTGTGATCTTCTCAGATCCCACAGACAGCGCCACGTCTGCAGTGCATAGAATAATTACACCTCCTCCGTGGCCCTGCTTTCAGTGTCTGCAGAGGCCAGAATGGAAAATGCCACGTTGCAGAGAAACTATTTTTTTCCAGCGTTGTCTCATCCAGATGTTTCTCTCCTTACTGGTCTGTACACTCAGAAAGTACAGACATTAGCAATCTACAGCAGAGTGAACCTCTGTGACTGTGAATGTAGGCAGATGTCTCATGGGTGGAATGAAACGGTAGGCTTGATTAGTTTAGTCTGCTGGTAAGAACACACAAAACTAAGAGACAGTACAGTGGGATGGGCCACTGGAATTTCAGACTGGATTTTTTTTTTTTTTTTAGCGGATTCAACCATTTGACACGCTCTGTCCAAAAAAGAAAAAAAAGTGCTGCCCATCTGAAATACATGCTCTTTGGGATCATATATGTGTTTACTTAGGACTGAATCACAAATGTCCTAAGTAAGTGTTTGACAGAGATTCAATGTAGAAAATCGCTAGCTCATTTGACCTTAGCTGACTGAACACCAGAGACGTTTCTAGTCCAGGTCATTTTGCTTTCTCTTTGATGAAACAAAGCACAAATATAATAGCGTATAATAACACAAAGGAATTTCGTATCAAATGTTGTGTCACGTATCAACAGATTATAAAATTTTTAATAAATTTAATCTTTCCCTTAAATAAAACAAGTACAGTTTCATATAGGCCTTTATTATGGCTTTTTAAAATGCATTTATGTATTTTATATGGTAAGGAAATAAGGAAATTTACATCAGTAGTTTTAAATTAATTTTGCCTAATAGGTGCTTGCTTTAAATGTTACTCTAACTAATACTTTTTGGGGATTTTTTAGTTTTAACAAAAGAGTAAAAGCAGACATCCAAGCAGACAAACCCAAACCAGTTTTCTTTGTTATTCAGTCTATCTTTCTGACCTACATGATCTGACATGAAGCTTAATTCAATAATAAGTAGCTGGAAGGGAGAGTTTTTGCAGATCAGGCACAAATTATGATCTGGCCTGTTTTGCTGTCCTATGTTCGCTCCAACTGGAAGGAGTTAAGTTTCTTAAAAATATTGTTTTTAGTCTTTTTTAGCATTAAAATGTTATGATACAGAGCAGTTATTTTTCCTAAACTATTAAACTAAGCAATGTCTAACACTGAGATGATAAAGTTAATGGTCACATGCCTACAGTAAAGTTCAAACATGAACTTAGTTAAAGGTTTTTGCTGGAAAGGTCCACGTGAGTTGGATACACAGCGTTAACTATGGGACGTCCCACCCTAACCGAGTGAAGGGAAGGGGGTTGACCGGACCTGCCCACAGCAAATGTCTTCTGTGTGAACTTGTATTGCTGTTAGACAGTTTCAGACCCTTTCACCAGCTGACTTCTCCTCTGGCTTCTCTGTTAGACGGACA
This sequence comes from Tor tambroides, assembly GCA_021397915.2. Lineage (NCBI taxonomy): Eukaryota > Metazoa > Chordata > Actinopteri > Cypriniformes > Cyprinidae > Tor > Tor tambroides. Next base: position 62,375 of record JAFVLL020024239.1, on the reverse strand, counting down.
GAAGGTAAGAGCGTTCATTTGTGTCCCATTCTTACATCATGAATATAAAAACGAATAAACTCTCACAGTCAAGTGTTGATTTACTAATACTTTTAAAACCATTACCAAAAAACAATTCTTACTAGTATAGCAGCTTGATTTTTATCCTACTTGCATGTTAAAAAGATTCTAAGGTTTTAAAGATCACGTTCCCATGTGCATGTAATGAAAGCACAGATTTACTAAAAAGCACTGATTGAAACTTCCACTGGAAACAGGTGTCTGTTGTTTTATATAAACTTCATGTGTTGTGCATTCATTATTGATGAAAGTTTTGTAAAAGCAATTTAAACAGATTATTTACCATGCCAATGTTCTTATTCAAAGTTTGAAGCGAAACCGTGCTAGTCTAGGGCTCAGAGCAGCACAATGTTGAGGTATTGTGTGCCACATATGCAGCAGGAGGGGTGAACACAGAGTCAGGGATGGAGGGGGAGGGGAGAGAGTCGGCCCGATAGGCCCCTCCCCTTACAATTACTCCCATCAAAAGGAATGTGTGTTTCCATGGCAATTTTTCACCAGCTGTTTGAGACCATGTCGAACCGAGGCAGATGTCACTGCTGTAGACAAACAAGAATCGTGTGAAGACAAACTGTCAGGCTACAGCTGCCGGAAGGGCCTGTATTGTTATATAAAGATAAGAGAAAAAAGTTTAGTGAAAAAGTTCCTTTGTATCATGTTTTATTGATTTATTTGAACTTTATAGCAACATTTTATGCTAAATTTTACCATACCAACTGCATATGGTACAATATCTTACAAGATTTTATGAGAAATGTGTGGTACGGCATGGATAATATTTTCCCCTGGTGCGCCAAACGAAGAGAGAAATGGCAGAAATAAACATTTTATTGAAACGTTTGATGCGACTTTGGGTGAGATAGAAAAGGTTAAATGTGTTTTTAATCAATTCTGTGTGCAAGGGGATTGTAAACCACACAAATCCAGCCTGTATGCATACAGATTAGTGAATCGAAAATCTAAAAAGTGAAGTTGCAGAAACTGAAAAGAGCAACAAATCAGGTTAAGAATGTGGATCTGGTTTTAACCCCATTTTTAACTCGGCGGTTCGTGACTCACGCTCACCTTGAGGATCAGATAGGAATATAAATGAATAAGTCATATTTTCTCGGCCACGGATAAGGTCTTTTCAAGGTGATACGCTTATATTTATAAGGTGAAATTCATTTCCTTTCTCACAGACAGTTGTTTTGCTCTTTGCACTGGATAAAGGAGAGTAATAACAGAGTGGTTTAACTTACAAACAGCGGTGGGGGAAGGGCGGGCGACTTAAAAAGGTCAGGTGATTGTTAACTCGGGTTACATGGATCTTTTTTTGCTCAGTCACTCTCTTTTGACTGTCTTTTGTCTTCCTCAGAGGTCCCTGTACTCCTTTTCAGAAGAGGATGAAATTTCCTCTTCCCTCCCACCTTGTTTTAGCTTTGTAATGGCAATTCCTCGTTACTACAAAAAAACGAGATCGGGTCCCAGAGAGATGAGTTTTCATTTCCTGTGAAACAAAACCTTGGGAGTAAAAAAAAAAGGTGCTGATGTGTCAATGCAAATTAGTTTGAATCCCCACTTTTGTCCCGTTAACGCAGATCTGACTGCAGTTCTAACAGGTTCACTGTTTGTTTCAAGGGAGCTTTCACTAAGGAGTCTGTTTTTCTGCTTAGCGCTAAACGCCGCACAGATGCACGCAAGTAATTGTGCCGTAATGGACAGGTGGCTCATGCAGAGGTTTGCTGCTCATGCCAAGTGGCTTCCTGCTCCATAAATCAAGCATACCCACCATGCCAAACCCTCTATCCCAGCACTGGGCGCCAATGATGCTATTCTGTTTGTGTTTAATATGCTAAGGCTATACCTGGGATGATATTAGAGTAAGCACAGCGAAGGTATGTTTGTTAGGAAAATCAGATGCCATGTATTGTGTAGTATTTAAATTTGCAAGAGATGCATTGGCAGCAAGTCAAATGTTGTGGATACAGTTTCGCAGCTCATTTGTTTATCTAGAGATTGAACCACCTGTTTTGTCGCTCTGGAGAGAACTGCAGAGCTTCTGGAAAATGACTCTTTGGGAAAAAACGCAGAGTACTGAGCTGCTGTTTTCCTCCCGTTTTACGCCCCACAACCTGCTTACCTAACTAAACTCTAAATTAAATACTGGGTTGAAAAGGCATCCTTTATACCGCTGACTTTCCTTCAGCTCGGGCATGTTTGATTTTGAATGCGACCTTCCAAATAAAATAAGTTGTTTTGCTCTAAAGTGACTCCACCAGAGTAATGGACTTATACTACAGTCAAAAAAATGACTCGCATAGACGTGCCAAGACGTCTCCTGAAAGGAACAGAGCGCACCTCCAAATTAATTACGGGACATGATGTCAGGTCATTTCCTTCGTCCTATGACTCACACAGCCTCGGCCTGTTAAAATAGGACGTTTTTGTTGACGGAAAGCGAAAAGATTCTTTGTCTGCCACGTTTTAAGACGTCAGCATTTGAAGAGGGTGACAGAGTCTCTGTAGTTTTCCATGTTTAAGTCTAAAGACGTGGGGCGTCTGACCTCGGCCACCTTCTTTTCCTTTGCCAAAGAAAACATTGAAGGGCTACTGAAGGGTTCACACACCTGCTTGCACAGTTTTCATGTGCTGAATACAAGAGATCATGCACTCAACAACAAGAGCTCTTCAGTGAAATGACAAACAATACTCAAAAATCAAATCTGATGTAGGATTCATGGATTTCCATGATGTATTTGAAGCTTATTTGTAACCTAAAACCAAATTTGACAACACAACCATCTAAATGAGGTCAATCAGAGCTGAAATGTGCATCCAACTCATTTATGTCAAAGTAGCGTCAGATCTTTTCTTCTGTATTGTTACGGATATCTGAGTGAAACATTTGTGGTAAGATGCGCTTCTATCCATCAGATCTGAATGCAAATTTGAGTTTGATTGTAAGAAACTGACAGGATTCAAGTGGACAAGTCCATTATACATCACCAGAGAAAAGTCTGCCATATCAATGGAATTAAAAATTTGATTAAAAATTACAACCTCAAAAAAAAGGTAAGAAAGAAAGAAAGAAAAAAAAAGGATGAATTTTTGACAAGATGCATTTAGAAAATAGACTGAATTTACAATTAATGCCAACTTTAACTTCATGGGTTTTTCTTGAAGAAACAAGGAATTTCTCAACCTTGAGCTATAAGCCAAGGTGATTCTCAGCAGTTGCTGGGCAAATTATATTCAGGTCAGTGGTTTCAAGAAGACCCTTAACTCCCCTAAGAATTCTACAACTCGGCCAATTATGAATGCAGAGATAATATGCAGTAATCCCACCCATTATCTACTCATGCACAAACGGCCCACCACAGCTTGAGGGGTGGGAATTAACTTTGATTTTAATCGCATTCAAAGTCAAACACCAAATATGTCGTGATTCATATTCATCATACTCACAAACAAGAACTTGGCTGATGGATGCTCCCTCATAACAGTCATAACAGTTTTTATGCAACATTAGCATCTCAATCACATAACATTAAGAAAAGCGCCTTTCATGTTCAGAAAAGGCAGGGTGTCTTTTGTTTGCAGCCAGTTTCGTTACTGCATTTGTGTTTTTATAGAAAAACAATAGTGTCTGGCTTTGATCTATAGTGCAGCAAAAATGCAGACGTTGATAGAATCACCCAGTGATGGTCTACCTATGGCTGCTTTGAACTTTCCAGCCATGAACAAATTATATCTATATTGATACAAAGGAAGAGGGATCTCTGGTACAGAGCAAATGGACAAGAGAATGAGTGCTTTCAGACAAACAGCCCCTATCTCCCCGCAGGAGCGTGTCGTTTCTCAAGGAGAACATATCACATCCGTCGGTCTTCCAGGCGCTCTTTGAGCGAGAGGAAAGCAGTCGAGCTAGTAGAACAAAGACAGACTGAGCTCTTATCTCAATCAGCTTCTGTGTCTGGAGAGACTGAGTTCTGTAGGTTAGCTATCCGTCGCAGAGCATACAGAGCAGATCGGTGGCCCGAGCGCGTGTGGTTCAGCGCCTGAGGTCTTGAACTGATGTGCTATTGATCTCAAGCCACATAAAAAGAACATAGAGACCTGAGTAGCATGCATCTGTGTGATTCTGATGTCTACAATTCTTTCTCATACTTCAGGAAAGCACTCATTACATGCATAAAACTAACACGATAATGTGTTGCAGTGTAAATCTTCAGATTACCTCAGGTTTGGCGATGAATATAGAGGATGATGTGAGTTTTTATTTTTGCTTAGGCTGAAACTCAAGATGAGGGTTTGGATCTTCTTCCTGTTCTGCCTCGCTGGCAAGACTCTGGCTGTTCCAGTAAGTAAATCTGAAAAGAAAAGAATTTTTTTTTTCATTTTATAATTCATTTTAGATTTTTCTATGTTTTTTTAATTACTCATTTTAAAATTAAGAATAGTATTATAAAATTGCATGAGGAAAGGGGATGGGGGGGAGGGCAAGCTTTGGATCAAAACCAAAGAGCATTTTAATGCCCTCTATAATGTTGCTTTGTGACTAAACTTTTACTAAAGTCCATATAAATTTCCTTTTACAGACCGAAGAGGAGCCAGTTGTTGAAGAGGTATGTTTTAGTAAATTAATATTTAAATCTTTTAAAAATCTCTTTGCTTAAGTCCAAACTGCATTTTTAAGACAACTTGTCAAGCCAGTCATTGGCCAAAAATAGACAACTTGCCCCCATTATGGGACCAGATGTGTTTACATATGCACATGTTCAGCTTCCTGTTACATTCCCCCGGGGGACTGAAATCCATAAAGTTTGAAAATATATCTGAAAGGGACTAATTAAAATTCACTGCTTCCCCACATGTGCTCAGCACAGATGCCAGTTGTGTCAGACACAAAAGCAAAACTCTTGTTGTGGCTGTGCAGTAATGTGGGTCATGCACTCCCATTTGATGTTTAACTTGTACATATTTTCCTCACATAAAAGAGGAAAGCGGTGTTTAAAACTGGGCTTGGTTGTACAGGCCATACCCATAATACTTTTCTGTCTCATAATTCAGGAGCTGGAAGTGGGAGCCAACCCAGTCCAGGTGGAGACTGGAGAGTTTGATGAGGCCATTGAAGTCGTGGAGGATGTTATTGCTGAGAGTGAGTTTAATGTCTTTTCCACACCTCCAGCAATTTGCCATTGTTTTGAGGCTGTGTTTAATACTCCAAAGTTACAGATTTATTTCCTCTCGAGAGATTTATCTGCTGTTTGCATCATGTCTTCTGTCCCTGTGCACGAGTGAAGTTGTGATAACGTGTGTAGATTACATTGTAGAAGTACATGAGACTATGGGTAATAACAGGCTGCAAATAAGTCAAAAGTAGACAGCTGTAATTATGTGTTCAGACAGACTATGGTTATACAGGACTAAGTTGATTCCAATGCCAGTCTTCCAGCCACATGCCCACCACAAAATATCAAGGAGGGGGAAAGAAATGTAAATCCACTGGTGAAGGACATTTTTGAATATATGCCCTTAAAAGAAATTTTAAAAAAAATTATATACATTTATAAATAAAATATAAATTAATAATAAAATTAAATAAAAAAATAAGAATGTTTTTGAATATATGACCTTTATAGGAAAGGAATAAAATAAAATATCAATTAATAACAATCAATAAATAAAGTAAAAATGAAAATAATATAATATATATTATTAACAAAATTAATTCAAAATAAAGTATAATATAAAACAGATATTAATAAAATACATTTTGAATATCAAATTAAAAAATTAATTTTCAGAACTTTCTATCACAAATGGCAATCATCAATCAGTAAATCATTTTTGTCTTTAATGCTTTTTGCTTATAGACCCCTGCCTAAACCATCACTGCAAGAAAGGCAAAGTGTGCGAGGTTGATGACAGCAACCAGCCCATGTGTGTGTGCCAGGACCCTCTGACCTGCCCCGCCCCAGTCGGAGATTTCGAGCATGTGCGTGTCTTTAGTCATTTCCTTCTTTTCACATCTGTCTCGTGTCTCCACATGTGTAGTGACAGCAATGCCTAGGAGTACATGCGTACCATTTGAGCAGCTTGATTGAAATGTTGTTTTATGCATTGGGCAAAAAATGTCAGCAAACATTAGCATGATACCGTAGGGAAATCAAACCTGTCAAGCTGACAACTGTGGCATTTATGGCTGCTCATATTTATGGCTTTTATTTCACAGGTCTGTGGCACTGACAACAAGACCTACGAGTCCTCCTGCCACTTCTTTGCCACCAAATGCGCCCTGGAGGGCACCAAGAAGGGCCACAAGCTGCACCTGGACTACATTGGACCCTGCAAATGTGAGCACATAACAGTGCAGTAAAACAAGGCAGACTTTGAAAGTAAAATATAGACCACTCACAAGCTCAGCCGTGAACGTAAGTGGAATTGAGTGCTTTGGAGTGATTGATAGCTTGTAGCTTTGAGGCGTCCCTGTTGCCCCTTCAAACACTGAGCACAGGACGAGTCTGAGCTTGACAGTGCTGCTCCATAAAGCAGACCCAATCCCCCTAAATCTTCCTCATCCACCGCCGCTGTACGCCTGATGAGATGAGTCGGGACTGAAGGGCTCAAATGGAGCTCCTGCTGTGGTGTAGTCTCATCGCTAAGCAGGGTGTCTCAGTCGGAGACTCAGAAAATGTGTTTCTGGCATAAACGAATTAGATCCTAACAGCTATGACACTAATATTAGCCAGAGGGCTGTAATTTGGTCCCTTTTAGAGTATAATGCTACGATATGTGCCGTAGGCATGCTGTTTGTGTTTATTATTTATTTCAAATCGATTGATTTAATATTTGATTTTTTTCCTTAAGACATCGCCCCCTGCTTGGACAACGAGCTGAACGAGTTTCCCCTGCGCATGAGGGACTGGCTGAAGAACGTGCTGGTGACCCTATTTGAGCGCGATGAAGACAATAACCTGCTCACCGAGAAGCAGAAACTCAGGGTCAGTTCAACTTTTTACTCTTTATAATCTGAAAAACCTCTAAAAATGCCAGCATACCATAGTAGAAAAAAACTATGCTATTGTTTATTTAAAATACATTTATTTCATACTACGAATACTTCAAATCCATTAACATATATCACTTAAAATTTACTGAAATAAAATTATAATTAAACTTTATTTGTAGTATTTCTTTACAGCACAATGCACATTTCCTAATATTATGCCCAAAATGTGTTTTAAAATCACTATTAAAAAGGATTGTATGATCTCTCTATAATATCAGTCTTTAAATGCAAGATATTTAAGTATACTTGCAATAGTTCCACTTTAGCACAATCAAATATACTTAAGTATATCTTTAGTTGGACTTCAGCACTATTTACACACAATTAAAGTGCATTAAGCACAAAATTGGTTGTTCCAATTTAACAGACTTGAGGTATACCAAAGATACAGTTGCAGAGTATTTTTACTAAGCACATAAATACTTAAATGTATTTGTAGTATACTTAGCACAAAATAATTTCAAATACATTTTAGTATATTTATTTTTCACTAGGGTAGGCTCATTGGAAAATATGCATCTACCTACATTTTCGCAAAACTCTGAAAACATATGCACACAATTCACTGCAGCTTCCAGCTGAGATGAACACTAGAGGCAGTACAAATGCCAAAATTGCAACCTTTTTACACAAATTAAAATCACAGGTGCAGACTATAATTAGTATTATTTGTAAACTAATACAATTTGATGTTTTCATCACATGACCAAATCCATATGTATGGCTTGTCTAACATAGTAAACTTGCTCAGTAGCTCACCCGGTACAGTCCTGTGAAATCATGATAAAACCCCCCAAAGACATGTAGAAACAAGCTAAAATAGCATGGTTGCCTTAGTTAATGCATTTCAAACTTTGTCGGTTAGGTCTTGTTTAGGTGGTATGTTATTTCCTAGCATGATAGAGCAGTAACCTTTAGCATTAACTCACCAGACATTTTGTTTCTGAACTGCTGCAATGTTTACAATAACCAACGTAATAAAGCTTTGCCAGATTTATGTTCATCCAGACACTTACTGGACATTTCACTTTAAAACTACTGCAAAACATGCAAGAAGCAACATAATATAATTTTGCAGAAATGCCGCCACAGGCGTGTTTTTCCAATGAGCTTGGGTTGCAAAATACTTTTTTTAGCCTCCAGAACTTTCCATTGTTCCATAACAATGTAAAACAAAATTTGAATTGAAGACAAGTTCAATAGCAGCCTTATCTTAGGGAAGGAAAAAGAAAAAGACTGCATGCATAATTGACCAATATAGTCAAATCCAGATGGAAAAACATCTGAACTGCCTGCTAACTTCATGCTGTGATTGTAGGTGAAGAAGATTTACGAGAATGAGAAGAGGCTGCAGGCTGGTGATCATTCTCTGGACCTTCTGGCCCTGGACTTCGAAAAGAACTACAACATGTACATCTTCCCCGTTCACTGGCAGTTTGGCCAGCTTGACCAGCACCCTGTTGATGGGTATGTTTAACTCATTTCCACAGCAAACATATTTCTGAAAAATGTGTTTAGAAATGACCTTGATGGTTCAGTTAAGTGTTATAGTACCAGAGGCAGTTAAAAAAGTTTTTGATTTAAATGTGCATGTGTTTTTGTGTTCCATCAGCTTCCTGTCCCACACTGAGCTGGCTCCTCTGCGTGCTCCTCTCATCCCAATGGAGCACTGCACCACCAGCTTCTTTGAGCAGTGCGATGCTGACCAAGACAAGTACATCGCTCTCGAGGAGTGGGCCAACTGCTTTGGAATCAAAGAGCGTGAGTTTTTGACCATGCCGTTCATATGTTTGGTTAATGTTATTTGCTAACTTTAGCTGTTTTCTGCTTTCAGAGGACATCGACAAGGACCTTGTCATCTAAGCACGTCTACCATTGACGCTTCCTAGTTACTATTGGGGCGAGGTGCTAACCCTTAAGTTAAAATCAAAGTAAAGGTGCTAATTGCGATTTCTAACAACCTGCATATACCACTAAACATTCATGATGTTTAAAAAAAAGTGCACAATCCACACAGTAACTATCACAATGAGTGATTGAACACTGCCTGTTTTAAGTTGGCCAAGCAGCTGTTGGACAGGCTGTATTAAAGAGAGAGTTAAATATGATGAACTATGTACGTTGCAACACTTTTGGAAATGGATCCACAAATGTTTTTTACGCTCAGAATCAGGGCTTGAATTGTAAGTTTGCAGTTTTGATGGTGGAAATGTACAAAAACAAAATAAAGTTTCCAAATAAATGTTCTTTCTGCTTGCTTTATAAACTTTTAGTTTTGTTTGTTGCACTCTTTGGTGGTGGATTTATTGTTTTGATGTCTTTATTAAATCTGATAACGTCTTTTAATTTGAGCCCTGAATATCTGCAGGCTGATGTTTTTATTTGCATATTGTTTCCTGTCAGAAATCAGGGCCAAATGTTGAGTGTTTTAAAAGTTGAATAATAAAAGGAAATATTATTTGAATTCAAGAGGACAGAATCTCGCAGGATGAGATTTTTTTTTTTTCCTCCCTCTAACATGTTCACATACATTTGCAGTATTTGCCACAATGTGAGCACTATGAATCTCTTTACATGAATAAAAGCTACTGAAATTTCCAAACTCAATCTTTGCATGCATTTCTCCATTTATCTTGATCCGTTTCCCCCAGGTATATAATTGCATAACCCATTTATACTTTAATGTTTGCTATGGGCAAAATGAAAAACATTGTCAAACGTGATGTTTGCAGATCATTCGTTTTATTCAGGCACCCAGGATAATTTTAGCATTGAAGTAAATATGAATATGACTACATAAACACTGTAAATGTGGAAAGAAAACAATGCTGCATGGTCAATGGGGCTAAAAATCTGGAGCACATATGTTAGTAGTTTCCTCAAGGGTGGAGTGGATATTTACGTAATTTCCTTCTTGCCTTTGCATTTAAAAACTATATTTTAGGACCCTGTGTTTAAAGGATTATTTTTAAGCCGAGCCAGTGTGGCTAGCTCAGTGTTTAACTGCAGTGTAATGCTGGTTGAACCGAACAGTTAAATGATGAAAAACAACAAGAAATCAAACTGAAATGGTCCCTTCAACAAGCATGTATTTATAGATTTGTAATAATTAAAAAGCAGGAAAATTCTAATACTTTTAATGTTTGTTTTTGTGTGCTGTAATGTTTGATACTATTTATTCATATGCTATGTTCATATTTCTAAACAGCTACTAATTCAGGCTCTAAAGCAGATTTAGGTTTTAAGTACGTTGCATGTGCTGTATTGCATGAAGCAGTATGGTCTCAGTGGGAATAGACAGTCATGGGAAAGCAGAGCTAGAGAGAGCAGGATTTACCCAGTCACCATGCTTACCCTTCCAGCCAGACTCTCGCGTCAGGAATCTCAAACAATGGCAGAGCTCCAGCCAGAACACTGTGCTGCAGTCCAGCCCACTTCTGCACCAGGGAGGGGAAAAACACTCTTCTCCACTGCTTCTTAACCCTAAAAACAGATCACAAAAAATGGAACATTACTAACACAAGCCCTAAACCCCAACAGGAATCGCTAGACACAAATCAACTACTATTTCAGTGGATTTTCTCTTTATTTGATCAAAATGATGACATACGTTATCACTCACTACCAGCGTTAGATATTATTGAGAGTGATTTCTTCATGTTTTACAGTTGATTTTAGTGTTTTCATCCAAAGAACGATTGATATTATAGCTACACACTCAACATCACTCGCCTGTAAGTAGATTTAAATACAGAAAACCATCACAGACCTGGAATAAAAGGTTAAAAATATATACTGAATGTTAGATATCAGAAAAAACAAAAAGCAGAACAATGTATTTTTGATATTCATTTTAAATATCAGGGCTTTTCCTGTCTAATAAAAAGAGTCCTCTTTCATTTGGACCTTGCTTACTACTCCTAAAACAACCTGTGCTCAGACACTAGGCCACAACTTGAAATATAAGCATGCCTTTTAAAGAAATACTACTGACAGAAGCAAATGTTTTATTTAAAAAATATGAAATAAGATTTCACAGCTGTGTGCACACTTTTTGTCAACACATCAGATATTGATAAAAATATTTTTCCACTTAGATTTGCTGATGTTTATAATAAATATTTGATATAGGCCTATTTTTTTTATATATATCAGACATAACTAATGCGTGTTGAGTGACAGGAAGAAGCACTCCAACATACTTATGGATACCGCAGAACATGTTGAACAAATTATTACAAAATTATTATTTTTATTAAAAAACTCCCCTTTTTTCATCCCAGTTGATTGTAATAATAAACACTTTGTTTGATAGATTAGCTGAACTCACTCTCCCAGTGCCTGCAATCTGTTAAATCTTATCTATTCTCCCGATCCGATACAATCAGTGCCCAAACAGATGGTGAGGTTCATGTCTATTGTTAGGCTAACCATCTTAAAATGTTTAGTTAAATTCAACTAATGAGAGCTGTCGATATTCTGATGGGATTTAATAGTCATGGATTGTTGGTAGATATTCCTTTAAAAATGCAAACAAATGATCTGCATCAATTTCAACCGCAAATTGTTGCATCTATGGGAAGCGTGTCGCCCCCTAATGGCCATTATATTATTTCAAGATATTCATATTTACAAATCATAATTTATATGAAAAAAATCTAGTGCAGTTCTGCGGAATTACGTGTGTAAACACTATAAAAATCACTGCTGCAAATTTTCTCCACAATGTCACCTGTCAACCAAAAGGGTAAATCTCAAGAAGCCTCCCAATAAATACTAGAAACACTCACCAAAAAATAAAATAAAATACCAAAAATAAATAAAGTAAATACATAAACAATATTTTTTCAGAAAGAGAATTATGTCTATGTGGTAGTGGGCCACTAAGATATTAGGAAATGTTAGGCAACATAATTTTAAGGAAATTAATTAACCCAGCTATCATTACTATTCAGATATCCTTTCCAGACTTTCATTTTACTCTATGCTACACATTTTCTACTATACTTTTTATTGCAGTGAAACAACAAAGTTATACTGTGATATAGTTAGCTAAATACATATAGGATATTTGTTAATCAGCATAAATTAAAATCTGCAAAACCAATATTACCATGATGCACAAACAGGCCTGCCTATATAGTGCTATACTTAAATTGAAATTATTTTCAAATTGCGGTAATTAGAATGCTTTTGAAATTTATTATTAGTATTATCTAATATTTTAATAACAAGAAAGAGGTAAATGTTTAGTTAGATATAATAAATTAATATCCCATAAATGTGACCCTGGAGCACAAAAGCAGTCTTAAGTCGCTGGGGTATATTTGTAGCAATAGCCAAAAATACATTGTATGGGTCAAAATTATTGATTGTTCTTTTATGCCAAAAATCATTAGGATATTAAGTAAAGATCATGTCCCATGAAGATATTTTTTCAATTTCCTACCAAAAATATATCAAAACTTAATTTTTGATTACTAATATGCATTTTTAATATGCATTGATTAGTATATTGTCAATATTGTCCTACCATAACAAACCACACATCAATGGAAAGCTTAATTATTCAGCTTTCAGATGATGTATAAATCTCAATTTCGAAAAAAATTACCCTTATGACTGGATTTGTGGTCCAGGGTCACAAATTATTATCACGTTCACAATGCAAACGTTAATGGTCTTACAACTGCCTTACTTTAAGTATTTTTTAATGCATTTTGATTTCTGAAGTGAAAAAAGACTGCACATTTTCCACGCATGCATTCTTAGGAATCACCTTAATATGCTCTTTCTTCATTTTAATGTTTCCTCACGTGACTTATAATGATAGTGTAATGTTTGTAGTGTACAGACATCACCTGGCAACTCGATAGTTTCACAAACAAAAAACGCTCAAGGCAACGACACGAGCAGCTGCTGCGCAACTGTTTATTCTCCACATTGTTCAAGTCCATGCGGGCCTAACAACCTTGTTCTGAGCCTTCCTTTCACTCTCGTTTCTATACGTTGCGAACAGTCTGTATAGTTGACGTTGATTGGTTGATTTGGGGGGCTTTGCGAGAGAACGAATGCTGATAGGATGCGCGAATCCACTGCGTCGATCTGATTGGCTGTTGGGTTCTGGGATCAGGCGGACCGTTGGTTTAGCAAGAGCTAATGTGAAACCGGCAATTCGCCACACGCGCTGTTGCCAGTGTCTGAGCTAAAAGCCTCACAGCTACTGGCGCTTCAATAAAATCACTTCAAATTCAACCCAACCACATATTACTGATTCCCTCTTGGTAAGTGTATTTTTGAGATTTAATCTGTTGTAGTAAAAGATATACAGCGTTTATTTTTTGCAGCCTTTTTTGTGTTCGAGTGCGGTTAGCGTACTGACTGTTAGCTTGTGCGCAGCTAATAGCCATGTGCTTTATGTGACGGATCTGTTTTATATAAACGCACGATTTCGCCGGTTTTTATAATAAAACATTTCGGATGATTAAAGTTACGCTTTAATTGCGGACTTAAGCGGTAAAACTCACCGTTAGGCCGCTGGGTGGGTTTTTGTTGCTCGACGCTCTGAGGATTAGCTTTAGCTGCATTTCCTTCACCATCAGCCGACATTTCCGTCAAAGAGAGATCCCGCGTTTACCGCGCTATTACACGTCTTTTACGCCATATTTCAAAGAAAGATCACCTAAACTTATTTTCCGTGTACAATGTGGTCATTTACTGTTGATATCTATCTCATCTAAGCTTATGCGACAAAGTTCTGGGCACGTGTCTGATTCAACAATGACGATTACATTAAATTATGAACGTATCTGAATAAATATTTGGTTTTTAATATAGTCATATGTCTTAACGTGATCACAAAGGAACCGGGCTTAAGATAGTAACGCGGCGTGTGGTGTTGGGGCCTACTTGAGTCCATTTCACAATGCATCCATCTGATTAAGACGCGGTTTTCCATTGGCAATAATGTCCCACCCTACATAATGAGCAGCTAAACCAGCCGATCAGCGAGGATTTTAATGCTGTTCTTATTGGGTGTGACTTCGGTTCCCATTTGTAGAAACGGTATCGGCCTCGTTGCGAAACGGCCTCGTTGCGTCTCGATCTTGATGGGTTTAACAAAGGGATTTGTTTCGGTTTCACTTGAACGGTCTGTCCTGGCTTTCCCTCGCCATAATCTAGTTTATCTGTATAGCATCTGAAGTTTAAAAAAAAAAAAAAAAAAAGTTCAAAAAGAAATGTTAATTGTGATACCCATCATGTTCAAACCCATATGACCTCTTGAGGAATACAAAAGGAGAGGTTCCTGACAGTTCCTTTTTTGTGTTCCTCAGGAGCAAGTCTTATGGGTTTGGTGGGAAAAAAGATGATTTCTTCTTTAGAGGTGATTTTAATGAGTCATTTTGTTTCAGCTGAAACCAGTTGACCAAAGAAATGGTGATGGAGAAGCCAAGTGCCCAGCTTGTCGGGCGAGAGTTTGTCCGACAGTACTACACCCTGCTCAACCAGGCTCCTGACTACCTCCACAGGTCAGAATTTGCTGCTTATATTCAGATTTCCTTTGTTAGATGCAAGTGAGATCTGAAATCCCTTACTTGTTTAAAATGTGGTAGTACATATTGCAGTGCAGCTAAACGTTTCTCTTGTCTTTCAGGTTTTACGGCAAGAACTCGTCTTATGTACACGGTGGTCTGGACAATGGCAAACCAGCTGAAGCAGTCTATGGGCAGTCTGTGAGTTTTAATACAAGTGTTGTGAATTTTTAATGCTGTTTAGGATTCAGTAGCTCAATGTAATTTCTTTCTGAACAGGAAATCCATAAGAAGGTGATGGCTCTGAGCTTCCGTGATTGTCACACTAAGATCAGGCATGTCGACGCTCATGCCACCCTGAACGAGGGAGTGGTGGTGCAAGTGTTGGGGGAGCTGTCCAATAACATGCAGCCCATGAGGAAGTTCATGCAGACATTTGTTCTGGCACCTGAGGTATGAACATTTCATCATAAATGTTATCACATCAAAATGTTAACATGACCTCGGGCTAATTAAACTGTTGTCTCTGAACATATGCCAATGCAGGCGTAAATCATTTTAAATGTGAGGTTGCATAGAGCGAAGCCTGAATTCCAAAGACCTGCAAAGTGGAAAAAGTAAATATGAGTTGATAGGCATCATTTAATGTTTTAATGGAGACAATACTCAAAGAATTTTAAAGTCGCAGTCAATTTAAGTATAGTGCTGTATTTCAGAGAGAAATTGAATAGTGAGTGAGAAAAATAAAATATCTACCCTTCGTTGCCTATAGCTCTAGACTTAGTTAAGGATGTCCTGCCCAAGCTGTCAAACTAACGTCAGCTGACGGAATGCCAGAGGGGGAGGGGGAGGAGGGGGTTGTCTTAAGATTGCAAAGACAGATGTTTTCTTTCAGTTAACACAGATGAATTGTTCACCACAAGATCAGTAATGTGCGCTAACAAAGTAAATGGGATCAATTGTGATTCTATGTGGACTTTAAGAAATCATTGGCTAGATATTGATCCTGAGTGGAGTAAGACTTACTTGCAAGCTGTAGTGTCCAGTTTGTTCACTCCCCATTTCCACGATGAGTCTTCTCCATTCATTGACTCAATTGAGCTTGTTCATATTGATCTGGATGATTTATTAGCATCTGTTTGAATTAAAATAAAAGTCCCTGTTCAGTATTCTCACATGACTAAAAAGGTCATGGACATTCAGTGGCTGAAATGTGTTGTAACCTTGACCTTAAGTAAGCCTTTTAAGTGTTTGTAATATCTCATTTCCTAGGGTTTTTGTGTTATGGAAGCATCAGCTTGTTCTGATCTTCAGTATTTGACTAGTGCAAGAAGTAGCTCATAAAATGCAGTAATTTCCGAGCCACATTTGTGACCCTGGAGCACAAAACCAGTCTTAAGTCGCTGGGGTATATTTGTAGCAATAGCCAAAAATACATTATATGGGTCAAAATTATCCATTTTTCTTTTATGCCAAAAATCATTAGGATATTAAGTAAAAATCATGTTCCATAAAGATATTTTGTAAATTTCCTACCGTAAATATATTAACTTAATTTTTGATTAGTAATATGCATTGCTAAGAACTTCATTTGGACAAATTTAAAGGTGATTTTCTCAGTATTTAGATTTTTTGCACCCTCAGATTCCAGATTTTCAAATAGTTGTATCTCAGCCAAATATTGTCCTATCCTAACAAACCATACATCAATGGAAAGCTTATTTATTCTGCTTTCAGATTATGTATAAATCTCAATTTTGAAAAATTGACAGTTATGACTGGTTTTGAGGTCCAGGGTCACATTTGGCATTTATGCCATCAAAAATATTTCCTTTCAGATAATGTTCTGTTACTCATTTTTTACATTGCTGTAATCTTTTAGGGATCAGTTGCCAACAAGTTCTACGTACACAACGATATCTTCCGGTACCAGGATGAAGTGTTTGGGGACTCGGACTCAGAACCTCCTGAGGGTGAGCAGTGGATATTGTTGGTGTATTTCAGAGATTTTCAGAGTAATGTCTCCAAATCGTTCTTGCTGTGAGCAGATGACTTCATTTATCTCCTGTTGTTCACAGAGTCTGAGGAGGACGTGGAGGAGCTGGAGCGGGTGCACTCACCTGAAGTGGTCCAGGAGGAGTCTGCTGGGTACTACGAACAGCCGCCTTGGTAACTAGCATCTGTTTTTGTGGCTCATTTAATCTAGTTGTTGGTAGTCATTTGAGTAAGGCAGGATGCAAACTATGCAGGTGTGTTGTAGGTCGAAACAAACCATACACGCTTCATTTTTGATCAGTCATTGTGCAAGGAACTTTTTAGTAACCTACTTTGTCTGGTGTCTGTTAGAAATCAAAATCTCTATTCGATATGATTCCCTCAAAGAGGGGTGACTGTTTGCAAATTTCATACAAGTTTGTGCGTTTACAGCGTGGAGCCCGAGGGGCCGCAAGAAGAGGTGTCTGTAACCCCAGAGCCCCAGCCTGAGCCAGAAGCAGAAGTGGAGCCTGAGCCAGCAGCTGTGGAGCTGAAACCAGAGCCTGTCAGCGAGCCCGAGGTTCACATTGAGGAAAAGATCCAGAGATCTCCCCCTTCGCCCACACCTGCTGACACGGCACCCACCATGCCAGAGGACAACCGGGTAAGACCGCCCTCATTCATCACTGTCTGTTGGGTCTCTCTCGTGTCAATAGACCTGCATTTGTGAAGATGTGCAGTCATCACAAACCGGATAATTGAGATCACCTGTGAAGTCAAATGCGTTTTGTTTCAGCCGTCTTCATGGGCTTCAGTCACTAGCAAGAATCTCCCACCAGGAGGAGTGGTCCCCGCCACAGGAGTCCCTCCACATGTTGTCCGAGTCCCATCTGCCCAGGTAGACGTTCACAACCAACACTTTCACTTTTAAGGAATATTATTTTAGGGTTATCCTGGCTATTAGTTGCTTTTTCGTTTATTATATTGGGTGTCTTTATGGACTGCTCTGCTTTTAATGCAAGGATATGACAATTTTAAGATCTCTTAAGAATAATAAGAATAATTTATTTTGTCAGTTTAAAACCTCTTGTGTAACTTAATATTGTTTGTTTCTGGTTTATATTGTTTGGGTTTTATTTTATTTCACTTACACAACTCCCATGACCCTCAGGTCTTAATGGCAAAAGCAGTGGGATCAGTGTCTGAACAAACTGTATGAAATTAACCCTACTGTGGCTAAAAGTCTTTCAGTCGATGGGATCAGATCCCAAATTTCTACTACATAACTTTAGACTATATTGCTTTTCTGGAAACCAATTAATGCTGTTACATGTTATAACTTGCCGTAGATTGTAATTTTTTTTTTTTTAAATAGCCGGTTGTGGATTTTTTTTTTTTTTTTTTTTTTTTAAATTCTGCATGTAATCTCTGTATATAGTTTTATTGCACTAGGTGATTAACTGTTTTTTGTGATTCATAGCCGCGTGTGGAGGTGAAAGCAGAAACACAGACCACAGCACAGAGACCCCAGAGAGACCAGAGACCACGTGACCAAAGACCAGGACCCTCTCCAGCCAACAGAACAGCAAGGCCAGGAGGTGTGCAAAAGTGTCATCAATCTAGTATGGGTGCACGTGAACATTTTGATGCATTTTTAAACTTTTACGAAAGACTTGATTAGCTGATTTTGCAATCTATCAAACTCTTATTGGCTCTGGCAAAGCTGCTTAAGGCAACCTGAGAATTGTAATGAACCTCGTGTCTGCATATAAATAGCATCTCACACAGAATTGAAAGTTAAATTAAAAGCACACATCATGGCTGGTTCACTAGCAACCTGAGAGGACATGCATCATATGCAGATGGCAGCGTCATTTATCTAATGTTTAATCTCTGGTTAGCAGTGCGGGAGGGTGAGAGCGGGGAGTCGGAGGTGCGGCGAACGGTCCGGTATCCCGACAGCCACCAACTCTTTGTCGGAAACGTACCTCACGACGTGGATAAGAGCGAGCTCAAGGAATTCTTTGAACGTAAGTGGTGCAAGCATTATTTTTCGACTTGAACTGATTTTAAAATGTAGATCAGCTCCTCCTGCATTGACTTGCCTGCTCATTTCTCTCGCACAGAGTTCGGCACTGTCCTTGAGCTGAGAATCAACAGCGGCGGAAAGCTGCCTAACTTTGGATTCGTGGTGTTTGATGACGCTGAGCCCGTGCAGAAGATCCTCAGCAGTCGGGTACGTGTGGCTTTCAGACGTTGTGCGGTACAGGATGTTTTGACTAATGCGGGATCATCAGAATGACCTTTTCTTTATGCCGTAGCCCATTAAACTGCGAGGAGACGTTCGGCTGAACGTAGAGGAGAAGAAGACCCGCTCGGCCCGTGAAGGAGACAGGCGGGACATCCGCCCCAGAGGCCCGGGGGGACCACGCGACAGGGTAGGCGGCTCAAGGGGACCGCCCACCCGCGGAGGCATGGCTCAGAAACCCAGTTTTGGAGCCGGTCGAGGCACGGGACCCAGCGAGGGCCGCTACGCAGGACCACGTCAGTGAGGCAGCTCCCACGTCATTCACTGCTGATGCAAGTCACCCTGGATAACACCGATGGCTTCCCTGTTCCCTGTCTCCATCCCTCACTCCAGGACCCGGGAGTGCGATTGTTCTTCTTTATCTGGACTCTTCCTTTTATTTCTGAGATAGAACTTGAATTTGTTGTAGAAAAACAAAACTACTTGAATTGGGGAAAGGAGAAACCTAGCATTTGGTTTTAGCGTTCTCTCCCTGTTTCTTAAAGGAACGTGTTTTTACTGCTTGGGCAATCCTGTGTATTGCTAGCACCCGCTTTCAGGTCAAGTGCAAGTATGGTTTTATTTGGGTTTGGTGCCAAGTCAAATCATGGTTGTGTGTGAGTGACTATCTAGCATGTAAAGAATCCTGTTTGCCTTCTACTGTTGCACTTCATCAATGACAACATATTTTAACAACTCCACTGTTGAGAGAACAAAATAAACTCTATGTACTATTTTGAAGCATGGGTGTGTCTTGTCTGGGGGAAGAAGTATGGACAGGGTTTCCTATAGCCATCGGAAAACGTGGAAATACAAGAATTGGACTTCCAGGCTTGGAACTACAAATTGACGTAGTGGTATTTGGAAGCATACCTTGATTGGAAGGTATTTCCGCTCACTTTAAATAAATTAAATTACGAAAATGAAAACCAGATTAACAATTTGATTAGAGAACTGCGCGCAAAATATGCCGAAAATCGAAAATGAATTGTTTTTTTCATTTTAATTTCCACTGTGACAATGTGTCGTCCCTGTCAAATTGAAAAATAAAATGCAGTTTGTGATTTGACATTTTTTCCACTGCAATCTTGAGGCAAGACAGCCGATATTAAAATAAAAAGGCAAACGTAAAAGAGAATGCAAATACGTTTTTTGTAATAAACCTTTTTATTAACACTCACACAATAGAGACTACTCAAATTGAAATGTAAAGGTTGATTTTTGTGTTAATCAGTGGGTGGGGCTTATTGATCAAGAGAAGTAGATGATTTAACATTGCATTTTCTGTTCTGACGTGTATTTTGCGTACTTTTCTAATATGAAATTGTTTATCTGGTTTTTATTTTTATGGTGTAATTGATTTATGTAAAATTGACAGAAAATGCCTTCAATAATGGACAATTCATTTTGAACTATATTGGTCAAGAAATTTAAAATGGTGGTCATTTAAAAATTTGAAATGGGTAAAAAAAATCCAGAACATTTCTTAGAATTAAGTGTTTTTTTTAAGAGAAATGAAAGTATTGTGTTTTTTCCCCCCTCCCTTCATATCCAGAATATTTCTTTGGTTAAAATTGCTTTGTAAAGTTGATTTTAAAATGCTTATGCAGCTGTAATGAATGATTAAAATCATGGAAATTACAGGTGCTTTCGATATTTCAGTACTAATTTAAGTTTTACACATTAAGAAATAAACAGTTTTTTGTCAAGAGTCATCTGAATAGTGTCATATTGAAATCATGTGACCCACGTAGTTTCATTGAACATCGGAGAGAATCCTTGCACTCATTGGTTTGTGCTTATTAAGACATACTAGAAGCATAATGTTACTTAGTAATGCAAAGAGCAAAAAATACGCTTTTATTAGCGTAAACAATGGGAGAATCAATAACCTGTACTGTCGAAGGAGCAGAAAAGGTCTGTAGCCAGAAGACGGGAAGACAAAAAAAGTCGCAAAGAAAGATTTGATGATGAAGAAAGTGAGATGTGATGCCAAAGTTGCTTCTTTTTTGTCGGACAGGTAAGGGAATTAATTGTATATAAACCACTCTCCAAAACTAGTTTAAATTTATAGTGCTGGGTAGATTATTTACAAATTGTAGTCTGTTACTGATTACAGATTACATGAATTTGAAGTTACTCTACTCATTTTAAGTCATGTATTCCAACTACTTTTTAGATGACTTTTTATCTAATTTGTTTTAAATTTACCATTTAAACTATACCATACAAATAGAAAAGCAGAAAATATATTATTTTTTTTATATCAACATTATGAAATGCATTAATCATTACATTACCAGGGTTTCCCAAACAGCTTAATATAAGAACTGCAGTGGGTTTGTAGGTTGACAAAAATCTAATAATTATATTAGACAAATGTAACAAATAATAATAATAATTGTAATACTTGAACACAAAAAACGGCAACTTTTATTTAACTGCATGTCAATGTGAACTGTAAACTGTAAACTTGAAAATGTGTTAAATTATTTAAATATTATTTAAATTATTTAAATATTAACTAAACTTTTATTTTAAGGAGTTTGGCTAACAGAAACATTTGGAAATCTCTGTTTTACAAACATTAATTAACATAAAATAGTGTTTCACAGCTATACATCACCAGTGTTTAGTAATTTGCATAATTATTTGTTTCATACATGGTCTAATTGCTTGAGAGGTTAAGAATTAGGGAGAATCAATAAATTATGACTAGTTTACTGCCACTGTGTGAATAATCTGAAGTCATGTAATCCATAAAAATTAACTAATCTGAAATGTAATATACTCTAATTATAAGTACTTAATTTTGGAATCTGACTACGTAATCCAGATTACATGTAACCGGCTACTACCAGCACAGGTTTTAATGTAATTTACATAAAACTATAAAAACGTATAATGCTGATAGATGGCAGTGCAGCGTCGAACACCTTGACGGTTTCAGCACTTAAACACTATGAACTAATGCATCTTTAATAGGCCAAAAGTTGTGGGAACCTTGGGATAAATAGTATATATATATATATATATATATATATATATATATATATAGGTGCATCTCAAAAAATTAGAATATTGTGAAAAAGTTCATTTTTTTATAGTAACTTATTTCAAAAAGTAAACTTTCATATATTCTAGATTCATTACATGTAAAGTAAAACATTTCCAAATATTTTTGTTTTAATTTTGATGATTAGAGCTTACAGCTCATGAAAGTCAAAAATCCAGTATCTCAGAATATTAGAATATTTCCTAAGATCAATCAAAAAAGGCTGCCAAACAGAAAAGTTCAAGTTCTTTAAAGTATGTTCATTTCTGCACTCAATACTTGGCTGAGGCACTATTGAGCTTCAGCTCGTCTGGATTGTTGGATTGACTGTTTCTCATCTTTCTCTTGAAAATATCCCATAGATTTCATATGGGGTTCAGGTCAGGCATGTTGTCTGGCCAATCAAGCACAGTAATATCATGGTCAACAAACCACTTGGAAGTGGTTTTGGCACTGTGGGCAGGTGCTAAAGTCCTGCTGGAAAATGATATCAGCATCTCCATAAAGCTTGTCAGCAGATGGAAGCATAAAGTGCTCCAAAATCTCCTGGTAGGCGGCTGCATTGACTTTGGACTTGATAAAACGCAATGGACCAACACCAGCAGATGTCACGGCACCCCAAATCATCCCTGACTTCAGAAACTTCACACTGGACTTCAAGCAGCTTGGATTCTGTACCTCTCCAGTCTTCCTCCAGACCTTGATTTCCAAATGAAATTCAGAATTTACTTTTAGGACTTTGGACCACTGAACAACAGTCAAGTTCTTTTTCTCTTTAACCCAAGTAAGATGCTTCTGACATTGTTTCTGTTTCAGAAGTGGCTTGGTAGCCCTTTTCTTGAAGCGTGGTTACTCTTGATGCACTGACTCCAGCTTCAGTCCACTCCTTTTGAAGCTCTTCCAAGTGTTTGAATCGGCTTTGCTTGACAGTATTCTCAAGCTTGCAGTCATCCCTGCTGCTTGTGAACCTTTTCCTACCCAAATTCTTCCTTCCAGTCAACTTTCCATTTAATATGCTTTGATACAGCACTCCAGCACTGTGAACAGCCACCCCTTTCAGTAATGACCTTCTGTGACTTACCCTCTTTGTGAAAGGTGTCAATGATTATCTTCTGGACCACTGCCAAGTCAACAGTCTTCCCCATTATTGTGGTTTCAAAGAACAAGAGATACCCGGAATTTATACTGTAGGAATGGACATTTAATGAAACTCAAATGTAAATATTCTAATATTTTGAGATACTGGATTTTTGACTTTCATGAGCTGTAAGCGCTAATCATCAAAATTACATGTTTTACATTACATGTAATGAATCTATAATATAAGAAAGTTTCACTTTTTGAAATGTTACAATAAAAAAAATGAACTTTTTCAAGATATTAAATTTTTTTGAGATGCATCTGTATATATATGTGTGTGTATATATATATATATATATATATATATGTATCTATAAATGTATATGTGTATATATATATATATATATATGTATGTGTATATATATATATATATATATATATATATATATATAATCTGTGTGTATGTAAAATAATATATGCAAATTTAATTTCTAAAGGCTCCAGCACCTGAAGATCCTCAATCTTTCTTCCATTACTGCCGGGTAGTGCTGGTCATAACAGAAAAGTCAATTTTGCACCTATAGACATCCATCACCCAGCCACCAAAATGATGAGATTTTGCAATATTGTGCTGCCACTCTCAACAAATATCAATATGTTATATTGCCCCAGCAGTGTTCTTTACAGATACCTTATCCTGAGGCACACACCGGCCAATCATATTCCTATTTTCTCAGTGTGATTGCATTACTGAGATTACTGGGCCTAATTATGAATTCATGTGCTTGCATCAAACTAAAACTCACAACTGTAGCACTTTCTAAACTGGATAAACAGAGAGTATGATTAGCTGAAGCCCTGATGTAGGGTGTGTTGACCAGCAGGTGGCCCAGCATTAGTATTCATGAGAGGCAAAGTGCAGCTTCTCTCCGCCACTTTATTTTGAAGCCCTACACCCCCCATGACCCACATGAGCTCAAGATGTCCTCATACAGCTGGCCAAACCCAACAAACATATGGCCCCCTAGCTGGACCCTCACAAAGCCTTGGGCTCCGCACCACAACACACACCGGCACAGCTATTTTTGGGTTATGTCGTTATTTACTCACCCTCATGTTCCAAATTGTATAGCTTAAAATGACATTTTGAAGAATTGTATTGGTTGCTCTTGTACTAGCAATTAGTCCTCATGTGTGCTGATGCTTTTATGCCTTAAATCAAAAAAAAAAAAAAAAAAAAAAAAGTGGTCATAATGACTTACACTACATTATACAAGTCTTCTGAAACGTTTGTGTGAGGAACAGACAGAAATTAGGGAATCTTTCACTTCTATACAGGCCTTCCGGATGTCTGTGCATGTCACTATTTAAATTAATAGTTCATTTAATTTCAGAAATGAAAATTTGCTGAAAATGTACTCACCTTCAGGGCATCCAAGATGATACAAGATGTAGATGTGTTTGTTTCCTCATCAGAACAGATCTGGAGAAATTTAGCATTACATCACTGGGTTTGAACTTTAGAGCTGGTATTATTTCTACTCCGTGCTTATAAAACGGTCAATTCCCACAGTTGACAGTAGACAGAATGTATCAACTGCAAGTGCTTTTTAACCTTACCAATTTAACAATTTAAACACTCCAAGCACTTCAAAAGCAAGAAGTTCATTCAAAAGCAAGAAGATGCGAGAGAGAGCTCAATGCAGTAATCGCGCGCGCCTGTGAAATAGCACGCCACTACAGATTTGAGTCTCTTTTATTGCGTGTAAACGGCCAAATACAAACAAAATTGTCAAAATGCCAGTCTTTGCAAGTATTCAGGTAAACACAGTCAGTTTATATAAACATAGTCCATACACAAGCATTAAGTTAATGTAAACAACTGAAAAACAAAACCCATGTGTAACAGTATATAGATCGATGCGTGAGGTCTTAAAGAGACAGCAGCCTAAATAAACCTGCTGCTGTCTGTCATAAATATTTATACAGTGAAGTGCCTATACAGTGACCATCAAGTGTTATACAGTTGAATAGGTTATTCAGTTTCTGTAGTAATTTTGTATCTGAATATTACTGTTAGACCTACCTGAAAAACTTAAAACACTGTTAATTTCATTTGTATCTTATTATTGGATTTATTTGTGCTATTGCTTGTAATTAATTAGTGCTCATTTTATGACTGGACTGTTTACTTGTCCTTAAAATAAATTCATTTCAGAGTTTGAAATCAGTTTCTTGCGCTGTGTGTAAGCTATTGCAAAACAAAATGTAGAGTTTGTGCACTTTCAATTTTTTAAAGTATCTTTCTAACAGTATAAATATGAATCAACACAATTATAAATTGTAATTCACAGACATTTACTGATGGACTGGAGTGGTGTGGATTACTTGTGATGTTTTTATCAGCTGTTTGGACTCTCATTCTGACGGCACCCATTCACTGCAGATGATCCACTGGTGATGGCCTGAGGGTGAATATATTTGCAACAAATTTTAATTTTTTAGTGAATTGAGTCCTTAAAGTGAATCAACCACTTCTTTCAAAAGATGAACAAATTTCACTGTCTTACAAAGTCTTATCATATTTGGTACTCCCAGGTGAAAAACAAGTGCACTTCCATAATGTACTTAAATTGCTCTATTTTCACGTACTAATTTTGTACCTGATATATTAAAAATGATTCTTTAGTACTTCTTAAGATAAACTTCAGGGCCTGGTTTGACAGACAGGGCTTAGACTAAGCCAGGAATGGATTAGGCCATAGTTAGGACATTCATGAGACAAAATAAAGGCTTTAAGATCAGTCAGAGCAAGTGTCTTTTAGTTGAAACAGCTCAGACTTAGATTTTAGTCTGGGATAAGGCTTAAGCCTTGTCTCTGAAACCGGGAGAAGATCATCTAAGTGTACTCAACTGTGCTATTTTGGAACACCATGAACAAGAATTAAAATGCACATTTAAGATACTATCTCCGTTTTAAAAAAATGTATTTAGTTACCACTTGTAGTACATTTGAACCATCTTTCATACACTAGGACACTCAAGTGTACTACAAGTGGTGACTAAATACATTTTTTGAAATACAGAGATAGTATGTTAAAAGTGCATTTTAGTTCATATTGATGGCGTTCCCAAATAGTACAGTTGAGTACACTTAGATGATCTTAAGTTTATCTTAAGAAGTACTAAAGAATAATTTTTAGCATATGAAGTACAAAATTAGTGTGCGAAAATAGAGCACTTTAAGTACATTAAGGAAGTGCACTTGTTTTTTCACCTGGGCTTTTAAGAATATATTTGTGACCTCCTTGAAGCTGAATTTATTATATTTGCAGGGAAAAGAGTGACCTGCATTCTTCATTATGTATCCGTTTGTGTATCACAAAATAAATTCATGCAAACTTGGATCAACGTGATGTGAGCAAATAATGTAAAATGTTTTGAAAGGGATAGTTCACTAAATAATGACATTTCATTCCATTTTTTAGTGAACTATCCCTTTCAAAACATTTTACCTCCAGAGTTTTTATTTTATTGCAAAGTTGTTAATAAAACAAAATGCTCAAAATTCCCAGCTCAGACTGAAAATATTCATTTCTCATATATTGAGGGGAAAAAACATTCTGTCAAAGCCTTCATGTTTCACTGGCTTCAGGCCCCACGGCGGTTTTCAGTGTCAGCTGTAATGTAATTCCAGGCCCACTGTAAAGCGCGAGCCGGGCATTCAGAGGGGCCGGGTGGTCTGGAGATGGGGGAGGGCGCTCCTCCAGACTACTCAAGCGAGGGGGAAAATTGACTGAGCCTTTGTGGTTCATAATCCACTTGCATAATTTAAAAACCTAAGCGAGGATGGCCATAAGGCCGAGTATGGATGTATTCAAATGCAGCCATACGGGGCCTCTGGGAAATTTGTGCAAAGTGTACTTTTTCCAGTGCCTGAATCTGCTTAATTGAGTTTCCTCGAAAAATGGGTTGGGGTGTATAAAGCTCCAAACAAACAGATGCTTCAAAATAAGAATATTAAAAATAATTTCAACATTCAACATGAATGACTTTTAAATTTTGAAAGAGGGAGAATTGTAATACAAGAGTTATTCCTGCTTAACCATAATATTACTGAGCACTTTAGTGATCTTGACCAATAATCCAAACAGACCTAGCATCTTCTCTGATATCACTTTGTTTATGGTTTTTGTTACAACTATGACTTTGACATGAACTATGGCTTCCTGCATGTGATATTTGTATATCATACTGTCTTAGACTTGGCAGACAATGTTTTGTCATATATTATGAGTAATAGCAGAAGCAGTAACACAACTGCTTCACATACAGCTCTTTAGAAAAAAAGAATAAAATATTGTGAAGAATTTCACCACACTTTTTTTGTCATCACAGCAACCCTATCATTTTTTAAATGCATTTCTCACAAAAGTATAAAAAAGAATTTTAATTCAGTAATTCAAAAGTTGAAAACATGTTCATCATAGAAGAGGTGTATTCAGGTCATTGCTGGTAAGGAATGATTTTCTTGGAATAAATGAAATTCAAGAAACACACAACACGTCATTTACCCACAGGTCATGGTGATTCACACAAACATCACAATCCTCACAAACCCTTCAGATGTTTTAGTTCAGAAAACCTTTAATAGTAGAATTAGATTTAGCATTATGACATATTTCAATAAATATCGTGTTATATAC
>JAFVLL020024239.1:0-34528 GCA_021397915.2 Tor tambroides | reverse complement strand
ATCACAAACCGGATAAATGAGATCACCTGTGAAGTCAAATGCTTTTTTTTTTTTTTTTTTTTTTCCCCCAGCCGTCTTCATGGGCTTCAGTCACAAGCAAGAATCTCCCACCAGGAGGAGTGGTCCCCGCCACAGGAGTCCCTCCACATGTTGTCCGAGTCCCATCTGCGCAGGTAGATGTTCACAACCAACCCCTTCACTCTCAAGGAATATTGTTTTAAGGATATCCTGGTTATTAGTCTCAGAATTAGCTTTTTCTTTTACATTATATTTAATATCTTTTAAGGACTGCTCTGCTTTTAATGCAAGTAGATGAGGATTTTAAGATCCTAAGAATGATTTTGTCAATTTCAGATATCTTGTGTAACTTTTAATATTGTATGTTTCTTTATTTTATTTGGGTTCTATTTCATTTATACAACTCTTATGACCCTCTGGTCTTAACTGCTATGTTGTAAGTCATCAGCAAATGGCAAAATCAATGGGATCATTGTCTGAACAAACTGTACGAGATTAACCTTACTGTGGGTAAAAGTCTTTCAATCGATGGGATCAGATCCCAAATTTCTGCTACATACCTTTAGGCTATATTGCTTTTCTGTAAGCTAATTAATGCTGTTACGTTTTATTTTTATTTATTTTTTTTTTAACGCACAACTATAATAGGTTGTAGGTTTTTTTTTTTAATTTTTTTTTTTTTTTGCATGGAACTTCTATATATAGTTTTATTGCACTAAGTGAAATTCTGTTTTTGATCCATAGCCGCGTGTCGAGGTGAAAGCAGAAACACAGATCACAGCACAGAGACCCCAGAGAGATCAGAGACCACGTGACCAAAGACCAGGACCCTCTCCAGCCAACAGAACAGCAAGACCAGGAGGTGTGCAAAAGTGTAATCAATCTAGTACTAGTGCATGTGAACATTGATGCATTTTTAAAGTTTTAGGAAGACTTGATTAACTGATTTTGCAATCTATCAAACTCTTATTGGCTCTGGCAAAACTGCTTAAGGCGGCCTGAGCATTGTAATGAACCTCATGTCTGCATATAAATAGCGTCTCCCACAAAATTGAAAGTTAAATTAAAAGCACACATCATGGCTGGTCCACTAGCAACCTGAAAGGACATGCATCATATGCAAATGGCAGCGTCATTTATCTGATGTTTAATCTCTGGTTAACAGTGCGGGAGGGTGAGAGCGGCGAGTCAGAGGTGCGGCGAACGGTCCGGTATCCTGACAGCCACCAACTCTTTGTCGGAAACGTACCTCACGACGTGGATAAGAACGAGCTCAAGGAATTCTTTGAACGTAAGTGATGCGATAAGTGAACTGATTTTAAAGTGTAGATCAGATCCTCCTGCATTGACTTGCATGCTCAATTCTCTTGCACAGAGTATGGCACTGTCCTTGAGCTGAGAATCAACAGCGGTGGAAAGCTGCCTAACTTTGGATTCGTGGTGTTTGACGATGCTGAGCCCGTGCAGAAGATCCTCAGCAATCGGGTACGTGCGACTTTCAGACGTTGTGTGGTTGTACAGGATGTTTTGACTAATGCAGGATCATCAGAATGACCTTTTTATCTTCCGTAGCCCATTAAACTGCGAGGAGACGTTCGGCTGAACGTAGAGGAAAAGAAGACCCGCTCAGCCCGTGAAGGTGACAGGCGGGACATCCGCCCCAGAGGCCCGGGGGGACCACGCGACAGGGTAGGCGGGTCAAGGGGACCGCCCGCCCGTGGTGGCATGGCTCAGAAACCCAGTTTTGGAGCCGGTCGAGGCACAGGGCCCAGCGAGGGCCGCTACGCAGGACCACGTCAGTGAGGCAGCTCCCACGTCATTCACTGCTGATGCAAGTCACCCTGGTTAACACAGATGGCTTCCCTGTTCCCCATCTCCATCCCTCACTCCAGGACCCGGGAGTGCGATTTATTCTTCTTTATCTGGACTCTTCCTTTTATTTCTGAGATCGAACTTGAATTTGTTGTAGAAAAACAAAACTACTTGAATTGGGGAAAGGAGAAACCTAGCATTTGGTTTTAGCGTTCTCTCCCTGTTTCTTAAAGGAACGTGTTTTTACTGCTTGGGCAATCCTGTGTATTGCTAGCACCCGCTTTCAGGTCAAGTGCAAGTATGGTTTTATTTGGAATTGTTGCCAAGTCAAATCATGGTTGTGTGTGAGTGACTATCTAGCATGTAAAGAATCCTGTTTGCCTTCTACTGTTGCACTTCATCAAGAATGACAACATATTTTAACAACTCCACTGTTGAGAGAACAAAATAAACTCTATGTACTATTTTGAAGCATGGGTGTGTCTTGTCTGGGGGAAGAAATATCGACAGGGTTCCTGTAGCCACTGGAAAATGTGGAAATACAAGATTTGGACTTCCAGGCTTGGAACTACAAATTCATTTTGTTTTTGTAGCTTATAGACTATGGAAGCTATTTTCTGCTAATTTTAAATTAATTAAATAAAAATGAAAACCAGGTTAACATGCAAAATTGAAAGTTGAAGTGATTCAATTTTCACTTTATTTCCACTGTGACAGTGCGTCATCCCTGTCAAATTGAAGAATACAGTTTCACTGCAATCTTGAGGCAAGGTTTCCGATATTAAAATGTAAAGGCAAATGTGAAAATGCAAATACATTTTTTATAAAGCTTTTTTTGGTGTGTCACAACAATAGTGACACTATGCAAATAGCAGTGGGTGGAGCGTATTGTTCAAGTGATGTAGATGATTTAATATTGCATTTTCAGTTTTGGCATGTATTTTGAGTAGTTTTCTATAATGAAATTGTTAATCTGGTTCACATTTTTATAATTTGATTTATTTAAAATTGACAGAACATACCTTCCATTACACACTATTCAAAGAAACTGAATAGGCAATTTAAAAATTTGAAATGGAGAAAAATCCAAAACATTTCTTGGAATGAAGTGTTTTTAAGTGTAATTAAAGTATTGTGTTCCCTCCCTTCATATCCAGAATATTTCTTTGGTTAAAATTGCTCTTTGTAAAGTTGATTTTACGCAGCAGTAATGAATGAATGATAAAGTCATGGAAATTACAGGAGCTTTCAGTATTTCAGTACTAATTTAAGTTTTACACATTAAGAAATAAATTGTTTTTGTGAAGAGTCACCTAAACAGTGTCATATTGAAATCACGTCCCATGTTGTTTCATTGAATGTTGGAGAGAATCTTTGCGCTAAACATTAAATTACACTAGGGTTTCCCAAACTGGGCTTAATGTATACATTTCAGTGGGTTTGTAAGTTGATAAAAATGTAATTATATCATTAAAAAGGAAAAAATAATTATAACACGAACACAAAAAAACAGAAATATTTAGCTGCACGTCAATGTGACCATTAACAATATCAGAGAACAGTAGACATGCAATTGTGTTAAATTATTTAAATATTGACTAAACTATTTTATTTTAAGGAGTTTGGCTGAAACAAACATTTGAGAATCTGCTTTACATGAACAAATATTAATGAACAAGAAATAGTGTTTCACAGCTATACATCAGTGTTTCGTAATTTGCATAATTGTTTCATATGGTCTAATTGCTTAGGTGAAGAATTTGGGAGAATCAAATTATGAATAATTTACTGCCACTGTGTGAAAAACATGAAGTCATGTAATCTATAAAAGTAACTGTAATCTGATTATGAGTATTTTAAAATGTAATATATTCTAATTACAAATACTTAATTTTTGGAATCTGAGTATGTAATCCAGATTACATGTAATCAGTTACCACCCAGCACCAGTTTAATGTAATTTACATAAAACTATAAATCTTATAATGCTGATCCACATCAATAGATGGCAGTGCAGCGTTGAAGTGTTGGTACTTAAAATAATACTAGTCAAAGAACTACTGAATGCATCTTTAATTGGCCAGAAATTGTGGGAACCCTGGGATATATATATATGTGTGTGTATGTGTATGAGAATATATGCAAATTTAATTTCTACAGGCTCCAGCACCTGAAGATCCTCATAGCATCCGCTCAATCTTTCTTCCATTACTGCCGGGTAGTGCTGGTCATAACAGAAAAGTCAATTTTGCACCTATAGACATCCATCACCCAGCCACCAAAATGATGAGATTTTGCAATATTGTGCTGCCACTCTCAACAAATATCAATATGTTATATTGCCCCAGCAGTGTTCTTTACAGATACCTTATCCTGAGGCACACGCCGGCCAATCATATTCCTATTTTCGCAGTGTGATTGCATTACTGAGATTACTGGGCCTAATTATGAATGCATGTGCTTGCATCAGACTAAAACTCACAACTGTAGCACCTTCTAAACTGGATTAACAGTGGGTATGATTAGCTGTAGCCAGGATGTAGTGTTGACCAGCAGGTGGCCCAGCATTAGTATTCATGAGAGGGAAAGTGCAGCTTCTCTCTGCCACTTTATTTCGAAGCCCTACACCCTCCATGACCCACATGAGCTCAAGATGTCCTCATACAGCTGTCCAAAACATACGGCCCCCCAGCTGGACCCTCACAAAGCCTTGAGCTCCGCAACACAACACACCGGCACAGCTATATTCAGGTTAGTTCACCCAAAATAAAAACACTCGTTATTTACTCACCCTCATGTTGTTCCAAATAGTGTAACCTAAAAGGACATTTTGAAGAATTGTATTGGTTGCTTTTGTCCTTGCAATTAGTCCTTATGGGTGCGGATGCTTTTATGCCTTAAACCAAAAAAATGTGGTCAGAATGACTATACTATACAAGTCTTCTGAAACGTTTGTGTGAGGAATAGACTTAAATTAGAGAATCTTTCATTTCTTTCAGGATGTATGTGCACGGCACTGTTTAAATTAGTTCATTTCATTTCTCAAACTAAAATTAGCTGAAAATGTACTCACCTTCAGGGCATTCAGTGTTTGTTTCCTCATCAGCACAGATTTGGAGAAATTTAACATTACATCACAGGGCTTGAATTTTAGCGCGGGTACTGATTGCTACTTCCCACAGATATTTCAGCATAAAAGATGCTCCTGACAGATGACAGAATGTATCAACTTCAAGTGCTTTTAAGTCTTACCGATTTAAACACTCAAGCGACGTTAAACCATTCAAAAGCAAGAAGACGCGCGAGAGAGCTCAATATAGTGTATCCGCGCGCTCATAAAGCTGCCTGTGAAAAAGCACGCGACTACAGAGTTGTGTTTTGCACCTTATTGCGCGCAAACGGCCAGATATATACAAAATTAAATGGCCTTTTTGATGAGTATTCACGTAACAGTCGGTTTACATTTAACATAGTATACTTTTTTCCCCTATGTATGTCCCATGACGCTTTGCGCAAATTAACTTCCATTTACACAAGTAAACAATCAGCAAAAGTTTCGCTCGATGAACGTAATAAAAGGCATTTTTTAAAAATTGGGTACAATGAGGTGACATTGTTTTACTAACCCTTCAACCATCCATCATTAAAAGGAAATTTAAAGCAGTAACAATTTACTTTAAACAACATACCACGAATAACTCCTGAAGATCCACCTCCTATCCGCAGCAATTACTGATGTTATAGTACTATATAACAATTAGATTTTACAGCATCCGTGAAAACAAGAGGATTTGGTGGAGAAAAGTGAAAGATTCTTAGTGCATTCCAGGGAATTATTCATGGTTTATATCATAAATTAAATCGTCAGAGCAGACCACAAATGCACTGTATATGCTGCCTTTTTTTCATTTACGTACAGCGGAATACAAAGGAAACATGAAAATTATCAGGAGGAAAATAATGCATATAATAATAAATGTTGTTATATCTCGTTGCATTAATATACCAAAGGTGACGTTATTCTCTGAAAATAGAAGATGAATGAAAATGTACAGGCCATTCAGTCAGAATGACGGATAAGGATTATTTGAAGCGCAATCTTATGATTTTAAATGATTTGTTGCAGTCTTTTTGAGTGTACTTTCCCCAAACCGGAAGTGCCTCCCATAATTTAAAACACAGTAGGCTCGTTAGGAAGAAGGTGAATGGCTATTAAGTGAATGTAAACAGCTCAAAAACAAACCCCACATTAACAATATAGATCAGTGCTTGAGGTCTTAAAGAGACAGCAGCCTAAATAACCCTGTTGCTGTCTGCCATTAATATTTATACAGTGAAGTGACTATACAGTGACTATCAAGTGTTATTATACAGTTGAATAGATTATTCAATTTCTGTAATTCTGTATCTGAATATTACTGTTAGACCTACCTGAAAAAACACTGTTAATTTCATTTGTATCTGATTGTATTTATTTGTGCTATTGCTTGTCATTTATTTAATTGTTCTTATTTTATTAGACTGTTTACTTGTCATTTTTTAATTAAAGTTTGAAATCAGTTTATTGCACTGTGTGTAAGCTATTGCACAACAAAATGAGCCCATGGCGCTATGTAGTTTGTGCATTTTAATTTTTTAAAAGTATCTTCCTAACAATATAAATATGAATCAACACAATTATAAATTGTAATTCACACACATTGACTGATGGACTGGAGTGGTTTGGATTACTTGTGGATGTTTTCATCAGCTGTTTGGACTCATTCTGACGGCACCCATTCACTGCAGAGGATCCACTGGTGATGGCCTGAGGGTGAGTACATTTTCAGCAATTTTTCATTTTTGGGTGAATTAAAGGGAAACAACCATTTCATTCAAAAAATTAACTAACTTTCACTGTCTTACAAAACTATTGTATTTAGTACTTTTAAGACACAGATCTATGGAGCTAGAATGATCTCAATAATAATTCACGCAAAAGACGCGATGCACACATGCGTAACCCAATTCACATGCATTGCACCGCGTTTTTTGCATGAATTATTATTGAGATCATTCTGGCTCCATACAGATCACATTTGTGACCACCTTGAAGCTGAATTTATTATATTTGCATGGAAAAGAGTGACCTTTGCATTTTTCATTGTGTATCCAGTTGTGTTCCACAAAATAAATTCATGCAAACTTGCATCAATGTGATGGTGAGCAAATAATCACAGATTTCATTCCATTTTTGAGGGAACTATCCCTTTAAATGATTGCACCTCCAGAGTTTTTATTTTATTGCAAAGTTGTTAATAAAACAAAGTGCTCAAAATTCACAGCTCTGATGAAAAATATTCATTTCTTATATACTGAGGGAAAAAACACACTGTCGAAGCCTTCATGTTTCACTGGCTTCAGGCCCCGCGGCGGTTTTCAGTGTCAGCTGTAATGTAATTCCAGTCCCACTGTAAAGCGCGAGCCGGGGCAGTCAGAGGGGCCGGGTGGTCTGGAGATGGGAGGGGGTCTTCCAGACTACACAAGTGAGGGGAAACATTGACTGAGCCTTTGTGCTTCACAATCCACTTGCATAATTTAAAAGCCCGAGCGAGGATGGCCATAAGGCCGAGTATGGATGTATTCAAATTCAGCCATACGGGGCCTCTGGGAAATTCATGCAAAGTGTACTTTCCAGTGCCTAAATCTACTTAATTGAGTTTCCTCTAAAAATTGGTTGGGGTATATAAAGCTCCAAACAAACAAATGCTTCAAAATAATAATATTAAAAACAATTTCAACATTCAACATGACTTTTGACTTTTAAATTTTGAAAGAGGGAGAAGTGTAATACAACGAGTTATTCTTGCTTAACAATATATATATATATATATATATATATATATAATGTATATGTGTATAATAATTATATATTTTATTGATCTCATATTACTGGCCACTTTAGTGATTAGTGAACTTGACCAATAATCCAAACAGACCTTGTATCTTCTTTGACAGCACTTTGTGTGTGTGTGTGTATTTATGTATGGTTTTTGTTTCAACTATGAAATGGCTTCCTGCATGTAAGATATGTATATCATACAGACTTTGACTTGGCAGACAATTTGTTTTGTCATATACGGAGTAACAGCAGAAGCAGCTTGACACTGCTCTTTAGAAAAAATCAAAAAATATTGTGAAGAGTTTCACCACACTTTTTTGTCAGTACAGCAACCTTGTCGATTTTTAAATGTATTTCCCACAAAAGTATAAAAAAGAATTTTAATTCAGAAGTTGAAAACATGTTCATCAAAGAGGTGTATTCAAGTCACCGTTGGAATGTTTTTTCTTGGAATAAATGAAATTCAAGAAACACACATGCACACACACCACGTCATGCACCCACAGGTCACGGTGATTCACACAAATGCCACAATCCTCACAAACCCTTCAGATGTTTTAGTTCAGAAAACCTTTAATAGTAGAATTAGATTTAGCATTATGACATATTTCAATAAATATCGTGTTATATACAGATATAGCAGAAATGGTACATTCCTTTTTTCTTCAAATTGCTCACATTTCTGTACAAGCCAAAAATATCTGCCATTTAATTCTATTCATGCAAAATTCCATGTTTTAGTATTGGAACATAAAAATAAGAATTTGCTGTTCTTTTCACTGCTTGGAAGTGCACTCCGATTATGACGAGAAGCGAATGAAGAGATGCACTTTGTGCCAATACACAACAGAAGCAAATAAATAACCCAAAAATTAAGGCCATACCAACTTGTGCAAAAATAACATTTTACCCACAGTTTTGCGTACAAGTTACATATGTTCACCATGTCCGTCGTCACTCAGAGATCAACATTTCCTGGGCAGCTGCTATAAAACCATTAATCAAAATAACAAAAGAATAAGTGAGTGCTTAAAAAAAAAAGCATGCCTCAAATTAAGATTCTAAAATCATCAGGACATTAAATTGACATTTTCATGATTATTAAGCCAAAGAACAAATCGTATTTGCATATAGCACGTATTTCACATCACATTGTCCTTGTGTTCCCGAGCCAGTATTATTATTTGTTATAAGTTGTCTGGTATATTGCGTTTAGCATGTGGAGTGTGTGAGGGCCCGGGGCGTCACTGCTGCCATTTACACACGGGACAGTCCAGCCACGTCTTCAATAGCCTTAAGCAGGTTTCATTAATAAAGAAATCGGTCATTAACAGCAAGCTGAACATGAAGCTGAACGTATTTCTACAAATGTTCTCTAAATGTGTTTTTGACTACATATTTGAGTCTCCCAGTTGAGCACATCAAGTGTATAAAGCAACTTTATCACTTTCCACACTGAACACTGTGATGTATATTATACATCGTGTGCCTCTATCAGTCTCACAGATGAAGTATAACCCGCTGGAAGAATGACTAGTTTGGTGACTATTTGAAATAACGATGATTAATATTGTTTGCAGTGTTACAGATCCGCTCGTGAACACTCCTTTCAGCACAATTCATCACGTGTGAACATTCAAATGATGTGTGAAATGTGTTCTTGCTACATTGTGCTGCCCGTGGAGGTAAGCGTGTGGATAGCGTTTCACATTACAATGTTCTTCCTCCTTGAATTTCTGGTGAGCAACTGGAGTAGAATTCAGCTTCTGCTTAATGTGTCATACAGCGAGGTCTAATAGGTCGTGTAATCCAGTGTCTTCGTTGGTGACGTGTAAACCAGTTTTCAGAGCACTGCATCACAAGCCAATTCATTTGAGGGAGAAGATTTGACATTAATAATCAAAAATAGCCCTTCAAATTTACCATGGTGCCTGGTCATTTCAATTAAATTAATAAATAATTTATTTTTTAAAAATACCATTTTTAAATTCTAATATATATATATATATATATATATATATAATGTATATTTAAAAATAAATAATTATTAAATAAATAAAATGTGCCATCAATTAACTCTTAACTTCAAGCTTCACTCTTAACCAAAATTATACATATACATCAAAACATTATGATACCATTATTTAGACCAAAATGGAAGCTTGTATTTCTTTCTAAAATTTTACCGTCACAAAATGTCTAACTAGCTGCAGTGTATAAAGACATATTTTTTCTTGAATACGTGTGTGAAAAACTGAATAAATTACAAATGTTACAGGCCTTACAAAATTGGTCAATGTCACATCAAACAGGATGAAATGAAGACAAAAAAAAAGGTCAAATTTGAAAACCTGAAAGGCAATGACAACAGAGTAACAAAACTGCTCTTTGGTTTTAAACAAACAAAGTGTTACACACAAACAAAAAAAGTATGTTACGCATGGCAAAATCTTGCATATCCTGCACAGAGCATCTATCACACAGCCTGACACATGCTCACTTTATATAATGGTGTTTCTCTTCAGTTCGGCAGTCAAACAAAACATTACAAAAGTGAAAAATGACATCTATATCATCTGCGCCACTAAAAAAAAAAAAAACCCTAGCCATGCATAAACAGCAAATGAACATGACTGGAAGAGAAAATTGAACATGTATGAAATAGCATCTTTTGGGGCCTTATGGCCATATTCAACATAATTGCATATACGATTATTGCATAGAGAAGCCAGATGAAGATGCATCATAAACTAAACCTTTGTGCACTTGTTTATTCTGTTGCACAATGCAGTATTTATACATACAGACTGAAAAATCACTGTAATATACATTTGCTTGGAAATATAGATCTATTATCATGGCACTGGCTGTATGGCTAAACCACGTTTAGAAAAATAACACTGTATGAAATATGAGTTATGAAAGATCCCTTTGCTTTTCTTTCTGCCCATTTCTGACATTCTGAGATGATGAAAATGCCAAAACCAAAGAATGCAAAAAGTTCAAAGTAGATTTTATTTTACATATACTAATATTTAATTCTTTTTTTCCTATTTTCTATTTTAGCGTTAGTTTATTTAGCTTATATATCCAAAGGTGAACACATGAATAAATAAATTAAATTATGCAGTAATTTTTTGCTCAACCTAAAGGATGATGTTTGGCACATGAACATAATCTGATGTTTTAAACAAAAAAAAAACCCTGAAAATGAGCACAGATAGAGGAACACATTGACCACATCTCGAATAAATATATTTTTTTTCACTGGCACTCAAGAACCATTAATAAGCGATATCAGAATGAAACATCGTGAGACCCCAAGACACGTGTACCAAAGCAGATCTCGGCCTCTGGGACCTGCGACATTTTCATGTGCATTCATGGAAGCCCCAAACTGCCGCGAGACGCCCAAAAACGTTTCATTTTCAATGACTGAAGTATTATCATTTAAATATATGATATATTACAGCAGTAATGTTTTTCCGTATTCTCGCAATGCAGTGCGTCTTCAAGTTGCAAAAAAAGTTTTACAAGTTTTCCTCTTGGATTCCCAGTCATCAGTTCAGAAGTTCTTAAGTTGAATATTTACTTTTAGTCATTTTCATTTTTTTTAGTAAATATATTGCCACATTCATATATCATGCATTTTACTGCATTGCTATTGCACAGGTCCGGATTATTCAGGAGGACAGGAGAGAAAGAGACGAAAAAAGGAATAAATACCTCTGCCGGGGACTCGTCATCACCGTAAGCGAGAGAGAGCGCTGCAGTGAGAGGAAGGCGGGCAACGGTGGGACGTGGTGGCGGGTGTATTCGCATCTCTTTACTGCTTGTGAACATCCTCGCTGCGTATGATCTTGTAAATGATCCAGTAGAAAATGTTAAAAATGAGGAAGACCAGTGGAAAGGCCACGCGCGACACTGTGTCGATTCGTTTGGCGCGGCTGATGAAGAGCTTGCGCATTTCCTCCACGCTCTTCTCAGGTGGGTTGGCGGAGGTGGGTGCGTTGTTGTTGTTGCCCTTGATGGCCATGCCATCTTTGGCCTGGAGGCACGCCGGACCCATGCCGTAGGCGGCGAAGCTGAACCGGCCGTCTCCCCCCTCGTCCTCCTGTCAATCGGTCAAGAAAGCCATTATTCAAACACTACCCCTTAAACGAGTAATACATAGTGTAATCCCAGTGTTTTCATTGGTGAGGTGTAAACCAGTTTTCAGAGCACATATGTGACCCTGGACCACAAAACCAGTCATAAGGGTCAATTTTTTGAAACTGAGATTTATACATAATCTGAAAGCTGAATAAATAAGCTTTCCATTGATGTACGGATTATTGTTAGGATAGGATAATATTTGGCCGAAATCTGGAATCTGAGGGTGCAAAAAAATCTAAATCTAAAGTTGACCGAAAAAAGTTCTTAGCAATGCATATTATTAATCAAAAATTAAGTTCTGATTTATTTACGGTAGAAAATTTACAAAATATCTTCATGGAACATGATCTTTACTTAATATCTATGATTTTTGGCATAAAAGAAAAATGGATAATTTTGACCCATATTTTCGGTCATATTGTCTGGTCATAAATGAACGATTTATTATTATAATTTTTTTAAAATAAAACACATCAATTACCTATTATAAGCTTCAGTCTTAAAGGCAGGGTAGGTGATTTGTTTCAAAACATTTTTTGTTATGCTGGCTGAACGTCTCTTCACATCCCGATAGCATTCACTATGTTAAGTATAGTAAAAGTATTTACATTGCCTTGCAGAAGTATTCAATTCATTTTTTTTTACGTTTTATGTTGCAGCCTTACGTTAAACCGCTTTAAATTTCTTTTTTTTCCACAACAATCTACACTCCACACACCATAATGACAAAGCAAATATCAGGTTTTTAACATCTTTGCAAATTTATTATACATAAAAAATATAAATGATTCCATTGCATAAGTATTCAAACCCTTATTTGTGAAGTTAACCTGTGTCAAATTCAATTGAATGGGTATGATTTGGTTTGAAGGAAACCAGCTCTGCTCATCACCTGCAGAGTACCATCCCAAAAGTAAAGTGTGCTGGTAGCAGCCTCATGCTGTGGGCCTGTTCTTCAGCGGCAGGGACTGAGGGACTCAGAGTAAAAGACAATCTCAGTGCACTAAAATATAGAGATAGCCTTAATGAAAACCCAGTCCAGAGCATTCAGACCCTCAGACTGGGCAGAAGGTTTACCTTCCAACAGGACAATAACCCTAAACACACAGCAAGAGTGGCTTATAAACAACTCTGTGAATGTCCTTGAGTGGCCCAGCCACAGCTTGGCCTTGAACCCAATCAAATATTTCTGGAGAAACCTGAAAATGTGCATCTGCCCCCATCCAACCCGACAGAGCTTGAGAGGTGAACAGGTGAGGAGAAGAATGGCAGATAATTGCCAAATGCTGATAAGCAAAGCTTGTCACATCAAACAAAAAAAAGACTTGAGGCTGTAAAGGTGCTTCAGCTAAGTACTGAGTTAAGGGTTTGAATACTTATGCAACATATTTCAGATATTTAATTTTTTATAAATTTACAAAGTTGTGACAGTTCTGTTTTTGCTTTGCCATTATGGTATATGGAGTGTAGATTGATGTGGGAAAAAAAGTAATTTAATGCAGTTTAACAAAGCTGCAACAAAACGTGAAAAAAATGAAGGGGTTTGAATACTTCTGCAAGGCACTGTACATGTATTGATATCATCTGTGGAAGGCG
Source organism: Tor tambroides (assembly GCA_021397915.2). NCBI lineage: Eukaryota > Metazoa > Chordata > Actinopteri > Cypriniformes > Cyprinidae > Tor > Tor tambroides. The sequence goes on along the minus strand of JAFVLL020024239.1, from coordinate 21,066 downwards.
TAGGACCATAAAATGTTAGTCCAAGGCTTTGGAGAGTGATTTGCAGGGAGGGTGGGATCTTATGCTTTCAGAGCTAGCTTGCTATTGCTAGCCTCTCCAAAATTGCCTACCCTACCTTTAATTTAATACACCTTTATAAAGTTTTTTTTTTAACCTTAAAATATCAGTTTCAAATCATTCAAAATCATTCTGGTGATACACTGACATTTTAATAAGGCCAATGGCTTCTGTTTCTTTCCCACGGTCCCCCAACCTGGGAGTATGTCAGTTTATTGAGCAGGTAACGAAATTCGGGGCTGATTGCTTTTTTATGACAATAACAAATCCACAGCGCAATCCACTGTAAATATGACAACGACATATTTACGAATTTTACTGACTTAACTGTAGGGGGCTCCAAAGTCACAAAAATATACTAGACCCCTAAAATAATGAAAAATAATCTCTCATCATATAAAGTGGATGAAACCCTCAATGTTGATGCCTCAAAACCCCCCAAAAAAAGAACATGAAAAATGAACAAATTAATCTAGAAAACCTCAGTGGATGAATGAGTCATAACTGACGTAAATAACCATCATTTTTACCCATCAAATTGTGCTGCAAACACACTGCACGTCTGGTGTTTCTTTGCCTCCACAACATGCATTAAAATCATTTAATGCACAGCAGTGAATTATCCCTTACAAGTATATAATGTGTGCATGCCGTTTGCTGTAAATATTTAATATTAAACTTGTTTTGCACTTGGGGTCCTGCTCTTGTGCTTCTTCTGTTTGTTTCTCCTTACACAAATTTGTTTATTGACTATTGGACGCAATCCTGAAATACAGCATATTTTAAAAGTTTAGCTATTTGTTGTGAGAAACTGTTTTCAGGTTCCTGTTGGGTTCGGACTCTTAATTTCAGAGTACCACTCAGGTCAAGTCAGGTCAAACGATCTTGGGTACGGATCGGGTTCGTGCTTCAGTTTAAAGCCCATTCAGACCTCTAGCTCCAACACACTTGCCTGGAAGTTTCTCATGAGTCTGAAGACCTTGATAACTTCGGCTCAGGTGTGTTTAATTAGGGTTGGCGCTAAACTCTGCAGGACAGTTTCCCTCCAGTAACAGGTTTGGACACCCATGTTATAAATCATCTCTTCAGGCCAACTGTCATACATGGGTTCATTAGTTTACACTAAAAAACATCAGCACATTGTGAAGTGTGATGCAAGTGCAGTTTATAGCTAAATAAGTTTAAAACACTATTATTTTTCTCACACATATCCCTTTTTTTATATGGATTACCATCGTGATCATTTTGTGTGGTCTTTGAGACATCAACTTTTGGGTTACCGTCCATGGAAAAAAATAATTGCGTTCATCTAAAGAAAGAAACTCGTATACATCTGGGATGGAATGAGGGTGAGAGAATTTGAATTTTTGGGTGGAGTATCTCTTTAAATCCTCCAGTCCTGTTGGGTGGATTACATGTTTTTATGGGTATTAACTACGGACATATGTCAGCTAGATGGCACAGGGTGTATTCAGAGGTCACAATATCTCACGCAAGTTAATGGACTGACCTTGCCCTGCTCCCACCTCCACACGCTCTTATTTGAGATTCAGCAGATGGACTCGATCGTACACGTTAATGAAAACAGAACCAAAATAACCACCCCAGTTAATTACATTTCAGCGCGCGTAGATATTTCACCGCGATTGCGCCTGTTTAAACACAAAACGCGGATGCAAGATGGGATCATTATGTTCGTAATGCATGTTTTCATTTTGCAGGTGCAAACATCTAGCGTGGGGAACCATCCAGATCAGCCATTTTCTACACAGGACTCCATTTTTGGACACTTTGTCCTCCTTCTGTCCTTGTCTTTCAGCCATCCCATTTATAACTGTTAATGTGTGCCGGGGTAAATGGAAGATCACACCAGGATGTGTGTGTGTGAGGGGTGATGTTATTCCACTGCCCCTTTGTTTTTGTATACGACGCTATCTTTTATGCCGGGGTGCTACGACCTTTCCTTGTCCTTCAGTTGCACCGGCTCACCATTTGTAAGTATTACAGATGCTCGGCTTTATTTCTGCTGCCATATGATTAATGTGGTGGTTCCGAGACGTGACGTGGAGCTGTAAAGAGGAGCCGGGCTGCAGCACCGCTAAGTTCTGCATCACTTTCCCTCCCAGCCCGGCCCCTGCCAGATTCATTACCCTCCCTTCCTAATTAAAACTCCGCCATTACTGCATTAGGCGTGCCAGCCGCGTTCCCAGTCCGACTGTTAGAGGGGAGGGAAGAAACAATAAGCAGAATGCTCGCCTGCGTCCTCGAGGTTTACAGCGGAGTGTGAAATTATGGTCAGAATGCAGCTCACGCCGGCGTTTGCAAATCAGGGGTGTGGCGTCCACCACTATATACAGGACCTCTCGGCTCCTTCATCAATCAAAGCTCGTAGATGTGACTGATGTTTTGATGTCTTTTAGTGGGATGTTGTGATAAACGACAGAAACTGAAATAGCTGTGAGGTAGCAGCCTCATGCCTTTATCGTATATATATATTCAAAATATTCAACATCAGATGTCCGGGAAAGCGATGATTTTATATAAAGCATATATTAAAGTGAAAGTCACCTCTATCGTACACGTTGAGACCAGGATGATGTACTGCATTTATCTGTGTAGAACATTACAATGCATTGCACTTACATATGTCTGTTGTTTTATCACCTATGGGTGAGTTGGAATGAATATTTCACGAGCTGCGTGTGAAACAGATTCAGGAATTATGCTGATGTGCCCAATGGTTATGAGTCTTGAATGAATATATGTTTACAAAAATGTGATTTTTCTCCAATAAACATCTGTGCCCTCATAAATGCTGGGAATTTAAATGAGAAGCCGACAAATCGCATTTGCTCGGTGTATATCATGCAAGCATATCATGCCTTTCAGGTCTCTTTAATGGCCAGAATCATTTTCAGCCCTGTTTCGGAGCAGTCACTGACATCAGCTGCATTGGTCCAACCGCATCTGAAAATCTCTATTCCTGTCGCCCTGTGCAGTGACCTCCAGAGTATAATGAGAACTGCTGGCTCAAGAGTGACATTTCAGGCCAAGCATTGATTCTAAATATGCTTACTAAATGAACACTTCCCTTTTGTATTAATAGAGCTGCGTATTTAGCCTTTCTTATCACAAAGCATTTGCCCCCCCCAAAAAAAAGCAAATGCTTGCCCACGCAAGTTACTACCCCAACAGAGGTTGCTACAGGAATGAGGCCTAAAATCCAAAGTCAATGGATTTTATTGAATAGGTTTTTGGTTAAATGCCTGAAATAAGAGGTTAACACAGGCTCAAGATATTTTCATGTTTTATTCTACCACATAAAATACATCAATAATTTCCCACACAGTTTTTTAAGCTTTTACGTGTCTTGAATAAGGAGGTTGCCAACAGTTGGCTAAATGGGGCTGCAGAGGTTGTCTGGGACTTTAAGCATCGTTTTTAGGCTCTTCTGTGTGGCTGCTTACTGACAAGTCAAAAGATCTCGCCCAGAAGTGCTATTTTTGTCTCTATTAATGATTTCGGTCTCTCCTTCAGTGTAACTATGGGATTTTTTTCAACCCATTTCAGAAAAGTAATCATCTCCTGAACAGCCCAAATGATTTGAGATGTCGTTCATGTCTGCAGCACAAGCGGCGCAGGACATGCTACATACTGAATTTTAATACCGTTAGAGGTTTGCAAGGCCAAACATCAGTACTGCTATAAATACACATGAAATATTGATTAATTATATTTTTATTGTATTTGCAGACTGTGGAGAAAGAGAACAAAAGAAGAGTTATTGTTTTTAGTAAACAGTGCTGGGTAGTAACTGATTACATGTAATCTGGATTTACAAAAATGTAGTACTTGTAATCAGATTACAACTACTTTTTAGGGATTACACGATTACAAATTATTCACAAAATAGCAGTAAATTATTCAGTATTTATTGATTCTCCCTAATTGTTTTTTCTCTTTTAAATTTTCCTTACTAAAGAATCTACTGTGTGTCATATCCTTTAGCTTTGAATATTCAAAATATAGAATGGCCTTGTAACTATAAATTAATTTGCAATCCATGCTTCTGAATTTGGGAACAACAGCACCTCTCAGTCAATTATGAATTATGATTAATTATGCAAGTTACTAAACACTACTAAACTCTTATACTGGTTAACGGTCACATTAACATGCAGGTAAGCAAATAAAATATTTCAAGTGCAAAAATTACATTTAACGTATTCATTTTAATTTTACATTTAAATTAATTAATTAGCTTTTCATCAACTTATAAAAGCCCTACAGTTCTTTCATTTTCCCCAGTTTGGGAAACCCTGGAATAACGCAATGTCAAAAGCTACGTAAAAAAAGTAATCTAAAAGTAATCCAAAAGTAGTCAGAATACATTACCTAAAATGAGCAATCTAGATTATATTACTGACCACAGTTTTATCATTTGTAATCAGTAACAGACTACAATTTGACTAGAATGAACCCAGCACGGTCAGCATATAAGTTAGCTGAGCGATCAGTAATACAAAGTTGCCCTGGTCAACTAACATTATTCAAAAAAGCCTGAATTTTGAATGATCTGACTGACCAATAGGAATCAAGCATTCCAGAGAGTGGCGTTATAAGCAACAACAAAAGACTGCAGTACTTTGCAGCACACTACAGTCCAGTGCCAAGTCCACTCAACACCTCTGGCTCTATTAAACACTCTAGCACACTGAGCTGCACTATAATTCAGGCTGCACCAAACCGAATAACACAAGACAAATCAGCCTCACTCTGAACCTTTAACATTCCAACTCAGGACGGCCAGCCAGAGGAGTGTGACACTGGTTTACTTATCTGCTCCTGCTTATTTGCATAGACAATCTCCCCTCATATGAACAGCAGCTGCAGCGTTCAGAGTTCTCTATGAGTGATCCACCCTGCATCACAATCAGCCCTAACGAGGTGATTACTCTCCATCAATAGGCTACTCACTAATATGCTCTTGTCATTGTTAGGCAAAGCAAAGACATCTGCAGTCCAGAGGTCGCATTGCTTCACCCAGTTATTAACACAGCTCTGTCAGGCCATGCAGTCTGGCACAGAGGCATTCAGGTAGTCTGCTGTATGCTGTTAAACCCACACGGCATAGCAATAAACTGGACAGGTTCCAGCAAATAATCTAGCTATTAGTCAAATGCTATAAAAGTACATTTTATTAGAGAATGAGAGCTAAATTACAGTCTGTTTATGCAAATGAACTTGTTCTTGGGTAATACATTTTTAAGATTAAACACTGGGAAGTGAGCTTGCATTTTCATTTGAACTCTAAAGGTTCTGCATGCAATACTAATATATTTGCATTTTTAATTCAGTTCTGGCTTTGTTCATTGACTGTCTGATGCATTTTGCTGACAAAACTGGAACATTAGTTAAATTTGTTGTAGCACACTACTCCTGTCATTTCTTTATGTTCTACTATGGTATTCTGAATTATTCTTGACCTACCATCTTTCACTCTGATTGGCTCAAGTAATTCGGAGTAAAACCTGATTAGCTGACTTCTGGGAGTAAGAGCACCCAGGGTTTATTTTCCAATCCCACTAAGGCTCCATACAAATATATATATATATACAGTTCCCTGCTATATAGTGGGTGAAAAAAGTACTAATTCTGAATTCACATAAAACAGTAGGCAAAAACTACTCAGATGACCTTCTACTCCCAGAGAGATTCTGAAGTGCGCATCCAATAAAGTGTAACAGTGTCCATCCACTTTTTCAGTGGCCTTGGTTCCAGAAGTACATTTCACATGCATTTTTTTTTTACATGAGAATAATAATAAAAAAAATAGATTCATAAGCCATGAACCAACAATCTAGCTACGGAGTGAAACAACATTTGATTTGAAGCAAAATTGCATTTGAAAATTGGACAAAAAAAAAAAAAAAAAAAAATCAATGAGGCAAAGAACTAGTCCCATGAAGCAATGCAAATAATCAAGTTAAAAACAATGGATGAATAGCCTATAAACAGACTTTTTAAAATTGATTTTAAGATGTTGGTTATGTATGAAGAAAACATGCATGTATACACAAATATTTAAGCATTTTGAGAGCCAAAAGTGGGCAGGTGTTGTTTTTTTTTGACACAATTTGCTTATTTTGCTATTCTTTGATTGGTGGAAATTTCTTTGCAGAATTATGGATAATGTAGTTTTTCACCAGAACTTCAATAGACTAACAATTATTTAAAAATAAATTGAAATAATGCAGGCTGATAGCTTTAACAAAAGCATATACCATCGATTACCAACCACGTAGCTCACAGTAGGCCCATCTTTAATGGTTTGTAAGTTATTGATAAATCAGATGAATTCCCCTATAGAGAAAATGAATTGAATTTTTACATCCGCAACCCGACAATTGCACTCTATGGACACTTTACTATCCCATGGGGCCACAAGAGAGGATTTGTGAAGGGCATTAAATGCTGTAAGTCCGGATACACACATTCATACTATATTTTTTTAATGGTTGCAAAGTATGTACTTAATCAGCAGCGATTTAGGAAGCAGTCTGAGAGTTTAAAGCACTCAGTAGTAAGTAAGCTAATGTCAGCTAAGCAAGACTAGGGTGAGAGTGACACAAGCCAGATTCAGGTTGCCCAATGTGCACTACCTTCCAGAACACCATACTTCATTTTTATATCAGTTTCAACATTTATACAAGCTTCCTCTGGGGTCAGTCCCTTCACTGCTGAGCACACATCTCTATGTTGTCCAGCAGGGGGAATACTCTTTCTACACCCGATGCCAGCTGCCTCTCAGAGGCACATGCAGGAGGAGGAGGAAGTCGATAAGCTCCTGTGGTAATGCTGGGGAGTTGTTTTATTGTGTAGTGCAGGGAGGTGACAGCTCCGGGCTGCAGTGCAGAGAGCAGGCACTGACTGATAGCCCCAGCGAGGCAGAATGAAGGGCTGAACCCCAGCCGTGGATCACTGTGGCCGGGGAGTTTCATTAAGCAGGGGGTGATAATGATAATGCAGCAAACCTACTGCTGTGCTGCGCCTGCTCAGATGAAAACACTACATATACACACTAATATTTAAGCATGCAGCCATGGTCATGTGAGCTTTGTGAGAGCATTCCCTTTAGTGACTTTCCAAAGCCATGACGTCAAACACAAAATGAAGAAATATTCTCTATTTCAAGCTTTTGAGAACATTATAAAAATGAAATATTTGCAATATACACTGCCTTTCAAAAATCTGGGGTCAGTCATTTTTTTTAAAAGAAATTAATACTTTTAATCAGCAAGGATGCCTTAAATTAATAAACAATCACAGTAAAAACTAATATATGATTAATAGTACACTTTTACTCAAAACTCACTTTAAACCACCATCGAGTGTTTGTAATAACTTCCTTTTGCGATCACGTGGAATTTGGTTGTTTACTGTTGTTAAAATATGCTATTTAGGGCCTTTTTAATCGCTGTACAAATTAGCATTTCAGATGTACACATTCATTATTATGAAAATATTCAAATATCAAGATATCAAAATCTCAAATCGCATACAAACAATATCCTATCGTACTCATGTGTTTATTATCTTATAATATAATCTATAGTGGCTGTTGTCATGTTTATTTCTGCTGTGTAAAATCCTTAACATGTATGCTCTGGCTGAAACTCACGTTGTTTGTGATGTTACAACCGCCTCTCTGTTCTTAAGTTGCCAGGTATACATTCCAAGTACAATACACATTAGTAAAAGGATCTATTTTCATTTTTATTTGTCTATATACAATTTGGGCGGCCGCGGTACATTATAAAAGTAGCCCAAAAAACCGCAACCCACGGCTCTGTAATTTTTCTTGTGACTGCATTTTTTCAAAATAGTCCAATTGTGCGGGAAAACCGTGACCCTGGCAACACTGGTTCACTGTACCCTTATCACACAATGATAGATAACCTTCCGCGCTGTGATGAAGGCAAGAAGTTGGGGTCAAACCTTATCAAACGATTAATTTGCGTTAAAAAAATATTAACGCGTTAAAATGTTTAGATTAATCACATGCGTTAACGTTGACAGCCCTAATATATATATATATATATTCCAAACCAGTGAAATATGATTTTTAAAGCAATGCTGATGAAAACAAAACGATCGCACTTGACTGACATTTTCGAAGCACATGCATAAGACGCGCCTTTCCGCGAGCGTGCGATCTCCCTTATAAAGTACATTATTGCGAAATATGTCTTGGCGAGATTCACACAGTCATAATCTATTATGTCTTAACATTTAGTTAATGGTTTGGGGAAGATCTGATGTGTAACATTATATTTGATCCATGCATAACAGTAGGTCTTAATATAGATCTGTCTCAATGTTAATCATACATAAAAAGACGGAATCACTCGCTGCTCTTGATTAAACTACTGTTTATTTACATCGTTGTTCTTATTTTTAAAAACAAAGATAAAATAAAAAAAATAGCTATATTGTGATTAATATCATAGAAATTATTATTAAAAAAAGGATTGGAGGAAAATATGCAACGTTGCTTGGTGATTTTGCTTTGGAATCTCGAAATCAGATCTGCTGCCTCTATTGCCTTCAAACGGCTGTAGTTCAGTCATTTTAAAATAAAAAGAACTCATTTTTGAAAATTTGCGCATTTCGACTCATTTTGCCAGCACGGGTCACACGCACACACGCACACACACACACACACACACACACACACACAAATATAAATATATAAATATATATATATATATGTATGTGTGTGACCCGTGCTGGCAAAATGAGTCCAAATAAATGCTGTTCTTTCGAACTTTCAGATTTTATAATTTTTTTTTTCATAAAAAGATAGTTTCTACTTCCAAATATGAAGCAGGACAACTGTTTTAAACATTGAGAATGATTTCTGAAGGATCATGTGACACTGAAGACTGGAGTAATGATGCTGAAAATTCAGCTTTGATCACACGAATAAATTACATTTTACAATATAATCAAATAGAAAACATTTATTTTAAGTGGTAATAATATTTCACAATATTACTATTTTTACTGTATTTTTGCTGCCTTGCTGGAAAAAGAAAGGCATTAATAAATCCTTTTCACCCCAAACTTTTTAACGTTAGCGTATGCGGTTCAGAAATAAACAACCATTTTGTCTGAATAAACAGCTATTTTACGATTGTGCCAATGCACAAAGATGATTTTTGTCCCCAGAATGGTGTAGTTACCTATCAGCAGTGGCCATCTGCACCATCCTAACCATCCAAACACTGGCTGCTTGGGTTGGGCAGCTATTGGATGGGAATCAGTGGCATTTATACTGAACAGTTGGATTTGCAGTTTGCACCATTTGCCCTTGGCGTCTTAATGGTGGAAGGACTGCTATCAGACTGTAGACTGTCTCTGTGGATTTACCTGCATGGGGCTATGGGAACCAGAGACTAATCTCACTGCACCTATTACAAGCAGCCCAGAGGCAAACTGAGGATTACAACGGTGGGATTCAGGATTTATTCTGAGCTTTCTGAGCCACTTGAAAGATTTCACCATGCCAACTCACATTACTCTATGAATGGAAGGAGCATTAATGTTTCCAACTTCATCTCGCATTATTACCTCCAAATATGATGACACCTAAAGGAAGAGCCCTTTATTAAAATATAATGGCTATACATGACCATTCAAAAGTTTGGGGTCAGTAAGATTTTACTTGAAATAAATTAATAAAAGGATGTATGAACTGACCAAGTGTGACAGTAAAAGCATTTATAATGTTACAAAAAATACATATTTCAAGTACATGCTGTTCTTTTTGAACTTTTTTTATTATCTATCAAAGAATCCCGAAAAAAAAGTATCATGGTTTATAAGTATTCATGGTTCTGTTTTCAGCATTTTTAATAATAAGAAGAAATGTTTTTTGAGCAGCAAATCATCATATTAGAATGATTTCTGAAGGATCATGTGACACTGAAGACTGGAGTAATGATGCTGAAAATTCAGCTTTGATCACAGCAATAAAATACATTTTAAGATATATCAGCACAGAAATCAGTTACTTTAAATTGTAATATTTTACAAAATTAACATTTTTATTGTATTTTTCATCCAAAAAAATGCAGCCTTTGTGAGCATAAGAGACTTCCTTTAAAAAAAAACTCTAAACTTATAAGCAGTAATATATATTTTCATGTATATAAACCCACTATGTGAACAATTTTAAGCATGAATTAAGCATTAAAAAGACGTTTTTCTGAAAATAAATTAAATAGTACTTTATATTATTATTTTTATTAAACAAAACATTTAATTATTATCATATTTATTTTCAGCAATATTTATCAAATTTGTTAAATGTGTTAAACATATTTAATTAATATGTTAGGAATAAAATTTGTCTTTTTTTTCTCTAAAATGTTCTGCAGACCCCTAAGCATCCCTTTTGAGGACACTGGTTTGATTAGAATACTAGTAAATCTAGTTTGTGATTATTTTCATTAGCAATAATGCACTGTTGAAGGCCAAGTTTTGAAAGCCCTGAATGTGGCACCATGCTATTTTTCGGCAGACTCTGCTCTTCGATGCCCTGATGAAATATTTACTCTATTCTGTAACTCTGAATGCAACCATGAGAACATTGAACGTTTGAATCCCCAACAGTCAATATTCATCACAGTGCAATATTCCATCTGCAGGGCTTATAGATGAAGTGTGTTTGGACCGCAGGGCTCACCTTAAGATGCCTTCTCCTCCTCTGGAAGCGCAGCAGCTCCTTGTGTTGGCGTGCAATGAAGTTGACGGCCGCATACTCCAGCAGAGCAGAGAAGACAAAGAGAAGGCACACTGCCATCCAAATGTCAATGGCTTTCACATACGAGACCTGCAGCGAGATGAAACCAACAGGATTGGCAACGAGGAACGAAGAACAACTCTGAGTCACTGCCTGGCTGAAAGTTCACTCACTGAGTCACTCGCTTAGCTCAAGCACTCAAAACTTTCCAGTTGAGAAAGTCGTAAAATATGCCCATTATAAGGAAGAATACCTTTCATTTGAAATCCAGAGAGCTAAAAGGACTATTCTACCCAGTCTAAGATAGAGGATCAAAGTGTTACTGAATAAAATGTCAATTTTAAGAATTTAGGCTCAGCAGCACAGCAACCAAGGTTTTTTTTTTTTCAGAGTGTGATCGCCGTCAGAAAGTGGCCCGATTGAAGTGCGCTCCAAGAGGCGCACTGAGAGCTGCTTCTTTGGCCTGGAAAAGAGCTCGGCTGCCAGCCCGACCGCTTGGCTGAGACTCACTTCATTTGACAAGCCAGTGACCAAAGTGGCTGTGGAGTTTAGGTGGCATTACAGAGCGCACGGTTCACAAAGCATTGTTGAAATGACGGGGGCGCGCTGGGCTGAGACAGCGCTGATGAAATACTCCACTCTGATCTTCACCGCTAATCTCAGATGCTCTTACTGAAATCTTTCTCCTTCGTTAATTGAAACCTTTGAAATTATTTCCATCAATAACACCTACTATCAAAACCTAATAGTCTTTTGAGTCTTTGCCAAAAGACAAAGCTGTGTAGGTAAATGTAGCTGGATATAGGGGGAGGTACAGCAATCCAGTGACATGGGTTGAGTGTTGACATTAAAAACATGCATGATAATTATTGCAGCATCATATCATGAAAAAAATCATATCACGATCTTATAACACAAAATCACGATCTGAATCGCGATCTTCCCAATTTTGAGATGTACTATTGAGAATATCCAGACTGGAACAGGCATACGGATACAAAATTTAAAATACAGTAGTGCATTAAACAATCAGCTGTTAAAATGGTAAACCTGAGTTAAACTTTAAAACCAGAGCTTGCAAAATTGTAAAATCCCTGGTAGTCCTTCAGACAGGCACTCTTTAGATTTTGGTAGCCTGAAATGAATTTAACTACCTCAAAAAAAAATAAAAATAAAAATAAAAATAAATAAATAAATAAATAAGGCCATTTTTTATACAGAAAATTGGATAGGAGTCGAAATGTCAATCAAAAACATTTTGGAAGGAAGGAATTATTATTTCACTATTTACAGGGTCTCTGTGGGATTTTTCTAAATCAATTAAAGGCTTTTTATTACCTATTAAACTGTAACATTATATGATTTACAGCTCAGATACAGGTTTCACAAAATCAAAAAAATCTTATAAAATGCTAAACATAGCATTTTCAGCCATTAAACCAGAAAAGGGATGAGTCAAACGTATAAAATTATACTAATTTAAAACATTTATATCATACTTGACTTATTTGTTTAGATTTTTAGAAAGCACATTAGCTTCTTTCACATTTACAACTTTGCTTTGTTTGCTGCGTAAAAACATGGGTCGATTTTCATTTTGGTCTGAACAGAAACAGCAGACGGGCTTATTGAAACTGCAAATTCATTTTGGAGCAGCAGAAATATAGTTACCACAAAGCAGCGCTGCGCTCATAAACGCCACTTTATCAGGCATTGTGGGAAAGATGATATGAAAATGAAAACAAAACTTCTGAATACAGTCTTTCGCAGTTTAATGTGCTTTAAATGAATGGAACGGCGTGAATCACAATGATTGTTTTATCAAAATCAAAACTGAAGCTGAAATCTCATGTTGAATTGTTTTTTTGCAAATGCGTCACCATGCGTAAAAGACACATTATAGAAGACGTGATTTCATTTGGCAAGTCACAGTCATTTTTATAGGAAGTCATTGCTGTATTTTTTACATCATTACAGGACATAAAAGATCACAAACTCTATGATTCACTTGAAAAGTAGATCAAGGATGTCTTAAAGATCAATCACAATATAAAATCATCAGATCGCCCACCCCTATTTGCAGCAAGAAGCATGAATGACTCAAAAATCAAATGCCAAATATCACAACTGGGAATAATCTTTCAGGACATACATATACAATGCTCTTTAATTTCATAAATCCATGCTAGAAGATTTTATGTCAGGCATGACAACCTATTTGAACCTGAACAGTGTGTGTGCCAAATCATGATGCTTGTAAATGATGATCAACATGTCAAACTACAGCAATGTCCTGTCTCATCATAACACAGCATGTAGGATCTGAAAATCCTTGCAGGCTGAAGAAGTGCATTTAAGGTCACAAAGAGAGATTTGGAAATGATGGACACAATTTCTATTCTGTTAGAAAGTAATTAATTGTCAACAGCCACGCCACTCACAGAACCCTTTCAGAATTACATTATGAATAAATTGTATATAAATAAATAAATGGCCAATAATAGCAGGTCATCAACACAAACAGCTATCAGTGCAAAGCACTAATGAATAATGAATCAGCTGTACAGCCACATGCTGGCCATCCCAATGCCGCAGGCTAAACAGGTATGAAACGGACTTGATTATTCTTCATGAACGGCAAGGATTTTTTATTTTTCAGAGACATGTCTCTGACAAACAGCCCTTTGGTACTGAACATCTTGTACTAAACATTATTTACAACAAATTCAATCCTACACTGGGAATTCTGCAGTATAGCCTTGTAAAAAATATTACAAAATATGTTTATAAATTATAAAATGAATGGCTGTCTCTCAAAACCAAGTTCACCTAGATATCATATTTGGACATCAAGGACAAAACATAACATAAGGAAAAACAAACAAAAAAAACTAATTGTGTTTTTTTTTTTTCTTATAGAAATTGAGATTGATTTAAAATGCCATTTTTAAAAAATATTTGTACACTGCACAATCTGGCCTATTATTATTATTAAAAAGAAAAAAAGAATATTTCACTAAATTATTATTATTAACTAAATTGCTAAATACAAAAAAGTATTACTATTGTAATTTCACTTAAAAAAAAAAAAGTAGTATTTAAGAAAAATGTAACAATAATAATAATAATAATAATAATAATAATAATAATAATAATAATATTTTTGGTCTTAATTTAGTAATTTTCAAACTTTAAACCATCCAACCTTTATTTTGATGTAAAACCACTCTTAAAGCTTCTCTTTGGTTGATTAGTGCTTCTTATTACAAGTGAAGATGGTAGGCACATGTTGCGTTTCCAAATGCACATTAAAACGACCCAAACTCGGAGCAGATGCAGAGATGGAGTTTGTGTGGAGTAGCATTTACTGAAAAAACAGATGCTACAGCGCATATATTTATTAAACTAGCCATTGCGATCTGATAATCGCGCTAAGCCAAGTTCAGTTTTATTTCAATTAACAGCACAGCCCTACTTTCTTATCTAGCTCAGTGTGGGCAGATACAAAGATGTTTGTGACACTGCCATTGACACAGCCCATGACATACTGCAGTGATACAATCAATAATATGCTTCTGAAAAGAGTGAACGTTATGCCATCAGGGATTTTTATTGTTGGGATAGGCATGACAGAGACCCAACTGACCTTAGGAAGAGAAGCTCTGGATCCTGAGCTCTGGGTGGTCATGGTCAGCACAGTAGTGATGCCCAAACCTACACGGGCAGGGGCAGCGTCCATGTTGATCCAGAAGGACACCCAAGACAAAATGACAATCAGGAGACTGGGAATGTACATCTGGATCAGATAATAGCCCATCTGTCGCTCCAGGTGGAAACGAGCCTCTATGCAGGTGAACTTCCCTGAAACACAAATAGCATACGGATTTCATTGTCAGCTCATGCTTCATTTGATTCTCTAGTGTTTTGTCATTGCAGGTTTAAGACAGGCTTTCAAATAGGGCTGGGATGCGAGAACTGGTTCTTATGTAAGTGAATTGAATGCATAATTTGCAACAAGTGCAGTCTGATACCTATACAGATGATTCTTGTGAATCGGTAATTTTGTGAATAAAAAAAAACATACAGCTTACAGACTTGGCCAAGTGTAGTTATTGACTTTTTTTCCCACATGACAACAAGTGGTTAAAGATGCATGTTACGTGCTTGTCAATAGTACTTTTTAAAAATAAATTAAATGTTTTTACATTTTGGATTAGTATTGTTTGTTTAGCATTTATACCACCTCAATCAATCAATCAATAAACCAATATCTGCAAAAGTCATTAAAAGCCCATGTAAACACAGTTTGGAAGATATGTGAAAAATATCTATTACTAAAATTATCTAATCATTTGGCAATAGAATTTATTTCTTCCTTAAAAATACAAAAACTATTAAGGATCAGGAACTGCTAAACAGGAATTGGAAACATAAAAAATAAATAAATTAAATATGACAATTTTGGTTTGTTTAGTATTGCTTATTTAGTATTTATGCCACCTCAATAAATAAATAAATCAGTAAAAAGTCTATGTAAACAAATTTGGGAAGAACTGTTAAAAATGCATTTATTATTACAATTATCTAATCATGCAGCAACAGAATTGAAATTTACAAATGCAAAATATGATTACAATTGCAATGCAATTACAATTTATAAAAAAAAAAAAGAGAGAACCATTAAAGAACAGCTAACCGAGAATCACAAATGGTACCAGAATTGTCAAATCTCATTCCTAGATTTAAAGTCCCAAAAAATGAATTCATTAAGGATCCAGAACTACTATAATGAACAGGAACTGGAACCGGAATGGTCAAATCCCTCTCTTAGTTTCGAAGGCCCGTGACGCTTCCATGTTCCCACACTATAACTAGACAGCTGAGCTGAAAATGTCAGGGTCAAGGTTCATTTAACTTCCAGCATTTATTCAGCTGAACTGGGATTGTAGAGCTTTCACAGTGGTTATTGAGCTGATGCAGCATAAACCTCTAGATTATTCCCTTGCCCTTGGGAATATTATGTATTGACTACATTGTTGCATTTATGAATATAAATAAAGACAATGAAAAATGCTAGTATAAAAGCAAACAGAGGTATTGACTCAAACAGAAGCTCAAACACTGAGAGCAAACACTTTCTTTGGACTGCAGTCTTTGTTGATCGTAAACAGCCAAGTGAGAAACAGGAGAGATGCAACTGACCAGCTCTAAAATTAAAACCACATCAGTATCTATTTCTCCCAAGGGACTTGGAGGATGCAATCGGATGAGGAAGACAAACTGAGAGGAGGCTGGACTGCAGAGCTTAGGCCTGCTCTGCAAATCAAAATAGATTGCCACTAATAAATCTGAGAAAAAGGACACTTTAATTTCCGGTTAATGCTTGACTGGGGAGCAGCAGAGCGCATGTACTCAGCACAGGCCCACTGTCCAGTGCTCGCGCTGGAGCAACACGAGAGAGATGGAGACAGTGAGGGATGATCAGAGCATTAGGGCATCTTCAGGGTCTTCCACGGACTTTGATGAGCAAAAGCACCAAGGTGATAGGTGAAGTGCAAAGCAAGCAAACCAAAGAAATATGACCTGTTCCTGCATATGAAATGCACCTCACACAGGAGTGAGTGAGTGAGTGTGTGAGAGAGAGAGAGAGAGAGAGAGAGAGAGAGAGAGAGAGAGCTGTGCAAATATCGAGCCTTATTAAAGTAATGAGTTCTGACTGGTATTAGTTTGTTCTGGATTAGCTCATGGTCGCATGCAAACACAGACAAGAGAAAAGTGATATCTAGATGAATAATACTTGATACAAAATGAAAATGATGGGTCTGCATGAGCAGAAATTTGTGTAAACTTTCTGTAAATAAATAGTTTTTATATGTAATTTTTAAACTTTATGGTATATTAGCAAGAACCTTAAATGATTTCAAATAATTTTCTTTTTGTAAATAAACAGTTTTTACATTTCATTTTTAAACTTTAATTTTATGGTAACACTTTACAATAAGATCCTATTAATTAATTAGTAAATGCATTAACTAACATTAACAAACAATGAGCAATACATTTGTTACCGTATTTATTAATCTTTGTTAATGTTTGGTACTAAAAATACAACTGTTCATTGATGGTTCATGCTAGCTCAGGTCCATTAAACAATATTAACAGATACAACTTTTGATTTTAATAATACATTAGTAAATGATAAAATTAACATTAACTAAGACTAATAAATGCTTTAGAAGTATTTTTCATTGAACTAATATTAACAAATGGAACCTTATTGTGAATTGTTACCATTGTCTATGAGCCAGAGTCTATTCAAATGATTTCAAATAATTTAAGTTTGACAAATATGTTTTTTTTTTTATTCATTTTTAAATTTTAATTTTACATTTAAATTTTCTCATTAGGAAGTGCCTATTCAAATAAGTTCATATAGATACAAGTCTATCAAAGACGAAAAATGAAATGTATATAATGAAAAATCAATATATATATATATATATATATATATATATATATATAAATAATGGCAAAATGTGAAAAGAAGTCACACTGACCATGATCAAAGCTAATACGTTTGCATGCATGACACAGAAAACTGATTTGAATGGGAGATAAACATATTTTATAAGGATGCACCGAATGTTCGGCAACCGAAATTGTTAGGCCGAAAATAGCAGAAAAACCTCTTTCGGTGTTCGGCCGAATTAGCGAAAAGGCCGAATAAATTGTACCGAACAATGCCGTGATGCGATCAAATAGAGGCACGCACTAATGCAGCAAACACGTCTGCAGTGTTAAAGTATTTAAAACTGTCAGAGAAAGACGCAAAAATCATTACAAGAACGAAGCACAGACAGCGAGAGACTGCTTAGCGCTGCATCTCATGTCTCCGATGAGAAGAGGAAGAGGTGGTTGTTGCTGGTTACTGTGATGATTGAAATGGCCTCAAACGATTAGTAAATAAACTGCAGAATGTTATGTTTTCAAATACATGCACGAATTTCATGCATTCAAACAGCGCTGCATGAGCTGGTGGCGCCAGGGTTCAAAGTCCAAAGCGCAAGAAAAATCTGCGCTACAACACTGTTACTCGTCATTTGCTCAGTAACATTTTTAGAATTTTTTTAAGACATGTGACAATGTGATACGTGCGACAAACATCTTCCCAAATTCATAATGATAATCATTTAAATATCTGCATGCTGTCAACAAAAAGAAGCACTAAGGTCTTCCTGTGGGCTTCTGCCAAAATAAAATAAGAAAAAAAAGCAAAATGAAAAAAAAGAAAAAGCAACAAGTCCATCAACATTCATAAATGTTAGTATTGTAATTTTACTGTTGTTCTGTGAAATAAAATAAAAAAATAAGACCATAATAATGATAACAATAATTACCCTACAACAGCTCTATACATTTATTATAACATTCACACATAGTGTTCAAATTGGGATCTGTAATATATTGTAATGTTTTAAAGCAGTCTCTTCTGCTCAGCAAGGCTGCATTTGTTTGTACAGTAAAAAATTCATGCCTGATTCAAGAAGAGGGTCTCAAAAATGGCCAAAAAATATTATTTTAGTAACTTATTAATTTTAAGTTAAATTGTGTTTTGTTGGTATAATGTCTGATAGAATGTTAAAAAATGTTCAGTGTTAAGTAAATATTTTTAAATTGTCGTTTTGTAATTGATTTTTTTATTTGGAAAAGCAGGGCAAAACCGTAAAAAGCACATTTTGGCTATTTAATTTATGCAATGGTGAAAAAAATGGCAAAATAGGCCTGCAGGGGAAAAAAAATGCGAAAAACCGTGTTCGGTATTCGGCCTTCGGCCCAGTGTTTCATTTTGTTCGGCTTCGGCCAAGAATTTTCATTTCGGTGCATCCCTAATATTTTACATTTCTTCCATGCATACTTTTTCAAAGAAACAAAAAGGATGAAAAATACACAAACATACCAACCAAAAATGGGGAGATGAAATCTACATTAACATACATTTTCCTCCATTATGAAATAGCTTATTATGTAAAAATTCTTGCATAGTTGATATCTCAGGTTGTAGCAATGCCTGTAACTGCTTAATATACACAATGAAATTTATGAAAATTGTCTTGTTCTTGAGTGAATTCAATTTTAAAGCAATCATTTGTATTGAAATATTTAAATTTAAATTTAATTCTGCTTGAGTTTCATGATTGAGCCTCAATGCTATGAATATCTGGGCTTTATTTATAGTACTATTTTTTTCATTCATACATAAAATTGGAATGATAAAATTCCAATCTCCTTTTTACTAAATGTAAGGTTAATCTAATAACATTTAATGTAATTGTAACATAATGCAGTAATCTTTTTAACCCTTACAAATTCTGTTGCTTCTTAAGCCTGTTTATTATGATTTCAGATAAATGTGACCTCCTTTAAAAACAGCCTAATGTTGAAGCAGAAATAAAGAAAGCATATCCAATAAAACTTTATCGAACAAAACAAAAACACACCAACTCTCATTATCCCAATGATAATAATTCAAGAAAAGAGACAGGAAATCTGCTCTGACTGTCCCTGCTGTTTTGGCTTGCTTCTATTTTCGATCTGAACTAGTCTGGCCTTCAGCAATTTTCCAGTTTATCTGGAGTGTAACAAATCCTGAGTGTCAACGCTGGCTGAACAGATGGTATTTAACCCAATCGAAGGTTCATGAAGAAGATTCAAAGCAGAGCTGTGGTCCACAACCTTTCATTGAACCCGTTTGGGTATCAAGTGCTTTGTAACAATAGATCCAACAACAGTGATTAGCATTTAGTGTATTGTCAGCACTGAACAAACACTACAGCTTCACATGCAGATGAACAACACTCACCTGTGTTGTAGTGCTTGGTGCAGTAGCGGAGATCCTTCTCTTCCTTCAATATAAACTGAGGTAAAGTCAGTCCGTCTGCTACCTGCACGGCTCCCTTCTCATCCCACTCGAATATAAGATCATTCATCGTGTAGCCAACTAGTGGAGGAACAATGAAACAATAGATAAGTGTTGTCCATGACAGGAAAAACAAGAGCTTCATTTGTGCAATCTGGTCTGAAAATGGATTCAGCTGCTACTTTAGTTGATCCCTGAACTTCGAAAGAAATCAGCTAAACACACACAGAGCTGTGTTACAATTTGCAGTCCGTTACTGATTACAGATTACATGATGAAAACTGTAGTTAGTAATGTAGTCGAAGTTAGTCATTTTAGGTAATGCGTTCTGACTACTTTTTAGATTATTTTTGATCAAACTTGTTTTAAACTTACCACTAAATGTACCATATTGATATAAAAAACAAAGAAAATATATTGCATTTTTATATCAACATTATAAAATGCATTAGACATTAGTGAGTTGATAAAAAGCTAATAATTAACTAAATCTTAAAAAATGTCAAATAAAACTAATTTAAAATAAAAATATATTTATTTGTTTACTTGTATGTCAATGTGACCATTAACTGACATAAGAAAACTGTAAACATGTGAATGTGTTGTTAAATTATTGAAATACTAAATTTCTCAGATATTTCAAGTAAATATTTTATTTTAAAAGGTTTGGCTGACAAAACCGTTAGCAAATTTATTTACATGACATTTGTGAATATAGCCAAAGCTAAATGGTAGGAACGGTAGGATTTTTAATTTAGGAATTCAGAATTCAGGAGAATCAATAAATTATGCATAATTTATGGCCATTGTGTGAATATGTAATCATGTAATCCATAAAAAAGTAACTGTGATCTGATTACGAGCATTTTAAAATGTAATATACTCTAATTGCAAAAATGTGAAAAGAAGTCACATAGACCACAAAGCAAGTACATTTGCCTGCATGATGTAGAAAACTTAAAATATTACATAACCCCCTCCGTCACCCACTCCAAAACTCTCTTCCCCTCAACAAAAAACCCTGCCACATCCGTCATTTCACTCCTGGTAATCATAATTTTCAAAAAGCTTCAATCAAACAAAGTTTCCCCTGCAGAAACACGCTATAATTTGGCAAATTTGAGAATCAATAGTAAATAACAGAGAACTGTAACGGCAGGAAGGGTCGGCGCTGGCTTGTGCTCGAAGCGTCTCTCTGCTGACTGCTGAATCTACTTGAAGGCGGCCTTAAATCACTACGCTCTTCATCTGCTGGTGCCAGCCAGTACAACATCCATCTCTGCAC
>JAFVLL020024238.1:34717-66468 GCA_021397915.2 Tor tambroides | reverse complement strand
CTGATTGGCTGACGAACGTTCTAAGGTGTGTAATTATTTTCAGGGAAACGCACACCGAACGTAGTTCCGGGCAGCTCTTGACTGCATTACATGCCCATATCACTTCGCCAAATGATTTCAGTTATTTCAAAGGTCTTACAACAGCAAAATAACCAAAACCCACAACGACACTGGCCAAATACATAAATATAGTAAGCAATGAGATAAAAGCGACAGATCATTTCCATGTTTTGCCACAAAATTACGTTTTATTATGTACGTAAAGCACATACTCTATTTCTCCCGCTCTCTCTCCCTTACAGACACACAGTTTACACACATGAAAACATACGTGCTAATGATGTTAGCGCAACTCTGACGACTTTGTCAGTAAATAGTTCAGCAACTTAAAAGAACATGACATTTTCTTTTAAGCGAAGCGAAGCAAGGTAACAACGGCACTGTTCGTGAGGAAAATGAACTTAAAGTTTCACTAGTAGGGACGCTGCTGCTGAACACTTTTGAGAGACAGACTCAGAGAGGTAGGCTAATTCACACATGCTCAATCTCTCTCTCTCTCTCATAACTAAAGGTCTCTGCACACTGAGTCCGAAATTTTCGTCCGAAATTTTCGCACGTTAAAAAATAAATACGACCTCATGTTGTGTCAATCACGTTTGCACACTGCCTCCGAAACTTTCGTCCGTCAAAAAAGATTCGGAGGAGGTTCGATTTTCTGTGTTTTCGCATCCATTGGATGCATTTTGATAGGAAAGTATGGGGAATACGAAAAAACGGAAAAACGCATGTGAAAATTTCGGACTCAGTGTGCAATGACCTTTAGTCATTAGCTGCATTTGTCTGCTATCAACGGCTCAAGCCTCCGTTACTAGGTCTAAAATGACGTTTTGGAATTAGCAACGGAGGCTTTGGATGAGATGTGTAAGAAATTAATCCTACTCAATAGCGTTTTAAGTACAAAAACCGGACAAATACCTTGAAATATATCACCTGATCTGATCTGACCTGATCGCTTAGTGTCGTGGCCGCATCACCACCTCAGGTGTGCATTATTTTTCCAATAATCCAACGGCCCGTTGTTAATTATTCCTTACTTGCCAAATTGAGAAAGTGAATCTGAATCCACCAGAGATGCGATCAACAGCATATCAAACTCTAGTATGATTATTGTGGACATAGAGCAACTCTTATCAGTATGAGATGTTAAATTTATTTGTCTCTTGTAAGCAGTCGGAGGGGTCAATTTAAGCATGAGATTGCTTCCCAGATGTATCCCTATGTAAGGGCTATTACTGTAGACAAGCTGATCTCTGACAAATACAGACATTGTTTGTATGGTTCTGAAAAACATGTCATTTTTATAGAAAAAAAAAACATTTTTTAAGGTTTATGTTTTATGTAACCATCAAATAAACAGTAACAGCACATTGAATGAGGGTGAATGAACAAATCTTTATTATTTTAAATAATAATATTTATTTATTTACTTACTTTCTTACTTACTTATTATTATTATTATTTCTTAGTTTTTATTTTTTACTCCTACATATTTCCTAAATATTTTACGTTTTTTGGGGCACTGTGCTACATATCATTTTATAACTTTAACCTTGCCTTGCCATAAAAATGTCAAATTATCTAATATTTGTAATAGATTTAGTAAGTGATTTATTGACACAAAATCATGAGAGTCTTCAGTGATCTTCTCTATGACATAATTAATTATTTATTTTATTTTATTTTTCTCCATGCATGTTACACCATTGACTTGAATTTGGTATACAATTATTACTATTATTATTTTTACAAAACTGCTTTGCTGCTTATTTTTATTAATTATTATTAAAAATTAAAAAAGCCAAAATACTTCATAACTTCATAAATTTCATCCTTTTATTGATCCTTTTAACTTTAATTCCCCCAAAAATATCAAAATGAATTTAAATTCAGAAATTCAAAATCTGTTCAACATAAAAATGTTTATTTTTTTTTTAATCATTATATATTTTTGAATAATTAAAAGATCTGGCCAAAAAAACAAAGAAAGAAAAAAAAGAACAACGCCACTGACCCAGTTAAATATGAGATCTTCGCAGAAAATCTCTATAATCCTTTCACAGCCAAGACATGCACAGTGAGACACAACAAGCTTGTAATAGCCAAGTCTGAATGCTGGCAGTAAACAGACTAATTGTAGCAAGTACTACAACAGCAACATAAAACTGAGAGTGTGGCTCTACAGAGAAACTTTAGACAAGGGCTGCGGCCAATTCTGGGTTTATAGATCGCTAGGCAACAAAGCAGGAAACTCGTCATGGACACAGGAGGTGGGGGGACAGAAAGCACTCCAGATGAAACGGCTTAATAAACAAGAAGTCATAAAATAGAGGCAAAGTCCAAATACTATGTCTCACTGCTGATTTAATGTGAGTATAAATCACTATCATGCTTTTTTTGTCAGCTTAAAATCATTTCTAATTTATCTGGAGCTCATTTTCCCTTCATGTGTCTACAATTTGCGTAATCTAGTTGTCAAAACACAACACCGTGACAGAAGATAAGGTCTTGCGGACGGTAAGAACTGAGGTCATTCACAGAGTCACGCTTACACAAAACATCAACTCAGATTCTGCACTTGTTTGCGAGGGAAATCATGGCACGTCAGCACCACCCAATGATTCAAACATAAGTATAGAATCTATTAGGCATAATGGATTTACTGTCTTATCTCTGTTTCCTTCAAAGCACATCCACAAACTCTCATTCTTCCACACCTCAATCATCTACTTAATCATATTTGGCCCAAAGACAAAAGATGCTTGTCTACACCCAAACATCATGGCGTGTGCTGTTTTGGTTTAGGTGCTGAACCTATTTTGTTTCTTTATTACCTACTGTGTTGTACAGTTTCTAGGCAACCGGTTACTTCCCTAGCCAGTGAGTTTGTACAGGGTTCTCCTTTTTCTTCCTTTCCATGTAGGCAAAAACATGACCACAGCGTTCATCTGCCAACACCTAATTAACCAGCTCTTGCCGAGTGACCCTGTGCATCATTATATGAGAGATTTCTGCTGTCCATTTACCTCCTGGTCAATAAGCTTCCCACAAGAAGCTCAAAAGTCCACAAATGACATCTCAGATGACACGAACATCTGGTGCATCAAGTGGTGACCTCAATAAATACTACAATTAGCCACAATGCCTTGGAAGTGAAAGATATATGGAGTTAAAACAACTGGGGTTGATTAAGTAAATACCATTTGTACACACGACTGATAAATGACTTAAAGGGATAGTTCACCAAAAATGTAAATTCTTTTATTAATTATGCACCCTCATGTCATTCCAAACCTGTAAGATCTTTGTTCAGTTAAGATCAATTTAATCAACCTAATTAAATTAACTTTATTTTAAGAAAAACACACAAATAAAAACTTTTTAACCCTATTTGCATCTGCAGAAGGTGTCTGTTACATTTACAATCTTCTACCATTATACTTAGTTTTAACATAACCTGATACAAAAGCATATGCTTTCTGTTTTTTTGTGCTTTGATAAACTGCATTTTAAGTAAATTATTCCAAAATTAATAGGTACATAAGCAAGCAGCCAACTTGTGACATCATTTTGTTTGGCATAGAGTACACTCCTTTATTTTAAAGGGATAGTTCACCCAAAAAGGAAAATTCTGTCATTAATTACTCACCCTCATGTTGTTCCAAATACCCGTAAGACCTTCGTTCATCTTTGGAACACAAATTAAGATATTTTTGAGGAAATCCGAGAGCTTTCTGACCCTCCATAGACAGCAATGTAACTGAAATGTTCCCAGGCTCAGAAAGGTAGCAAGTACATCGTTAGAATTGTCCATGTGACATCAGTAGTTTTTTACAAAGCAAAAAGAGTACTATTTGTGTGTGCAAAGAAAACAAAAATAACAACTTCAACAATTCTTCTCCTGCGTGTAACCGCCCTCCGCCATTCATGAGAGTATCACGACGGGTTTGAAATGTCATAAAGGTTAAGTAGTTCATGCCACAATTTTCATTTTTGTGTGAACTATCCCTTTAAGTAATCGCTGCCATGAGGTCAATATAATGACCAATACAATGAAATCCACTTGGGTAAATGCTTTGAAGTTTAGCCGTAAATTACTATGGGGAGTTGAAGCTTTTAAATAGGTGTGATACTATAAGTGCTTTGCAGGGCGACTCAACTGAGTACAGCAAAGCCTTCTGGGAGATTAATGAAATAAAGTGAGACAATGAGTGGGGTAAAGTACTCTCTGATGGTTAGACTAATGAGTTCTACCTTGAATCTCCTGAGCCAGTGTGCACTGGCAACAGAACGGCTGAAGAGAGGCATAGTGGTGACCAGATCACGTGAGGTTTGCTGGGGTTCCACTGAGATGAATTAGCTTTTAATTAAGCTTTTAATCAGAATTGGTTGGTGGCTGAAGAAGCACTTGAAAATGTCCTCGGGGTACGATTAATGTGGGCTCCGGGTAGAATTTGCAATAGTTATGAAAACAATCCTGCATAATTTGCAGAACTGAACCACCGTAAATGACAAGTATAGACAAACAGGACTGTGAAAATCCACAGTGAAAAGATGCAAGTGTATGTTCAATTTAGGTAGTAAAACCAAGTGAAAAAGAAACTGTTAAAAAATGCCTACTGTAGATATGACTATATTTCATTTAGAATCAAATATTAGAATTAAGCCTGTATCAATTTTTCATATCATGTAAGTCTCTTATGGTAACTAAGGCTGCATTTATTTGATCAAAAATACAGTAAAAACAGTAATATTGTGAAACATTATTCCATTAAAAAAAATGTTTCTATTTTAATATATTTTAAAATGCAGTTTATTCTTATAATGGCAAAGTTGAATTGTCAGCATCCATTACTCTAGTCTTTAGTGTCTCATGATCCTTCAAAAATGATTCTGATATGCTGATTTGCTGCTCAAGAAACGGTTCTTATTATAAACAGCTGTGCGGATTAACATTTTTGCGGAAACAGTGCTGAACAGAAAAAAAAAATCTTTTGTAACATTAAAAATGTCTTTAATATTACTTTTAAATTTTTTACCAATTTAATGCATCCTTATTTAATAAAAGTATTGATTTCTTTACATAATAATAATAATAGCCAAAAGTACATTGTGAAAATCCAATATTGAATTGCATACAAACTATTGGTTATTGCAACTTTTATTGCTGGGTAATAATGAAACACAGATGTTTTGTCTCCACCAGGACCAGCCAATAACTCGCAGCTGCTTAAATTATGTATTACACCATCTTCCACACCACAAGCTTACACCTAAACATTATACTAAGCAATCTGACTTAGCCTTATGTGTCTCTCTGTAAATAATGATTTTGTCCCAAATAAGATGCAGTAAATTAACCATTTGCATGAGCCAAGCGTAACTATATGTTTACACCTTTCCTAAACACCCTGAACTCATCATGACTCACACATAGCTAACTGTTAGTCAAAAACACATTTCCAGTAAACATGAGATGGCTTCACACAGAACTTGTGGCAACCTAATCTTCATTGCTCACTCAGCACATAAGGAAACAAGATGGGCAAGTGAGTAAAGACTAGTAATCTTTCACAACCCACACATCTCACGTGACAAAATACGGGTCATTTCAAGACATTTTAAACTCCAAATAAAATCATAAATACTGTATATTGATTTTACTTGTGTATACTTGAATTTTCTTGTGTTGTTGTACTTGCTATTGAAACGAGGTTTTTGGGGTCTCATCCCTTTTTCTTTTAAATAGCCAATAGGAATTAGTTTTGTCACAGCCATCAACCATGATTTGCAGAGTCTGCTGGATGGCTTCACAAAAATCTGTGGTGTGGTAAAATCTGTGGTAGACAGGCCCAATATTGTGCACCCCTGTTTAGGGTTACATTACCAATTTAACTCAAAGCAAACACACAAACTAAAAGCCAAAAAAATTCATGGGATCATTTTATGGAGACATTTAAGTTGATATACGTAATATACTGTATGGCCCCTCATCTGACATTGTTTGGGTAAACAGGTAGTCCCGCCTCAAACTCATGCCACTGGTTGACATGTCATGTCAGAGTGTTTACATTTACCAGTAAGATAACCACTGAATGGATTACTTATAGTTGGCTCTGTACATTAAACTGCTATTTTAATACAAAAAATGAGACATTTGACCTGTAAAGGTCAATAACTTCAAAACAAAGAAACAAATCAGCCGTAACACACCACTACAAATCAATCTATGGAAAAAGTAATGACTCTGGAGTTGCTGTGATCAACAGAGCGAAGCTGCTTAATGATGAGAATAACAGCTGCTTAGAGATCAAACCAAGTCTCCACAGGCCAGTGGCAGAATGTGTCACATCCTTGTACAGGGTGTGTTTATAAAAGAGAAAGAAACTATGTTTCTTCATGTCTGTCATAACACATTTATTGCCTTGTGTGGGTTAATCATACATTGATAAAAGAAAGATGACCATAAATATATGGCGAAACTGAGATTCAGTGCCAACAGGCTAAAATAAGCAAACACTAAACTTTCACCGACAACTCTCCTTTTGGGACTGAAGGGCAGAAATTTAGCCCTTACCAATGTTCATGCTAACATATCAGAAAGGTTGCACCATGCTAGCAGTTCTGAGAGAAATTTTTGTGAAGCAGCACTGGGAGGACACAGACATGTAGAAGATATCAGGAATCGCATATTATAACTAGATACTTTAAGTCTAATGACAAGGAATTAAATAGTTTTAAAAGCTTGAGGTTTGAAGGATTTATTGTCAGATAGACAGATAAACAAATTAAATCTCAGACAGACCATATTAGACCGCACATTAGATCTCTAAGAAACCCTATCAAACCAGTTCAGTCCCCAATAAACCTATTCAGACTCAAATGACCTCATAAGATCACTAAGGAAGCACATCAGATCACAGTTTTCTAGGCCTTGTTAGTATGTTTCTAATTGTTAGCATTTTTAACAAGTACTATTAGCCATTGTTTGGCTGTTGTTGGTGTTGTTAACATTACTTAACATTTTGCTAGACTTACATGTGCTAGGCTAGCATGTTTTAAACTTGTTTAGCATGTTGCTAGCACATTGATAGCATGTTTTAACATGTTGTTAATGTTTCCACATTGACAAAATGATTTAACATGCTTTAGCACATTGCTAGCATGTTTTCAAACATTGTTAACATTGCAACCATCCATCCTAATTACTCTAATTAGTGTGTCCCAAATCGTAGTACATTGAAATGTGTATCCCACAGGTACCTGAATGGTTATTTTTGGTGGAAATTCAAAGTGCAAATCAGTGCACACTTTAATGGCTAATACTGCCCACAACCCAGTGAAAGTTGGAAAAGGATTCGATTAGAACTACAAGTGTTTTTTTTTAAAAACTACAAACATGGTGGAGATCTCTCTCTCTCTCTCTCTCACACACACACAATCTAAATAAATAACTTATGTAAAAAAAGATTACTTACATGTCGTGACTAATAACCAACATCAGAAATCTTTGCAAATGTCTTATTAAATTATTGAAATATTAACTTAAAATCTCAGTGGACACTTCAAGTAGCCTAAATATTTTACCTCTAAGGGGCTCGGCGGACAAAAAGTTTGAGAACCCCTGATCTACTGACATCAGAGGGACAGAAACAGGATGTAAAAAGCAGAAACTACATTCATTATCTATTAATCCACAAGGAGAATTTTTTTTTTTTAATTTATTGATATTGGTTGATATTGAATATATATTGGCCAAATTAAATGACTGAAAGTTAAGGAAGGAAGGAAAGGACGTGACGTGTGGCCAAGTATGGTGACCCATACTCAGAATTTGTGCTCTGCATTTAACCCATCCAAGTGCAAACACACAAACACACTGTGAACACACACCCGGAGCAGCGGGCAGCCAATGCTGCGGCGCCCGGGAAGCAGTTGAGGGTTCGGTGCCTTGCTCAAGGGTCTCACCTCAGTCATGGTATTGAGGGTGGAGAGAGCACTGGACATTCACTCTCCCCCCACCTACAATCACTGCCAGACCTGAGACTCGAACCCGCGACCTTCGGGTTACAAGTCCGACTCTCTGTCCATTAGGCCACGACTGCCAAAAGCAACATTCGCACCTCTTCTGGCCACAGTACCTCATGCCAGGCCTGGGCATGTGCCACCCTGGATTCGAACCCACGACCTGAAAGGTTCGGGGCCAGTGGCTTAGCAGAGTGCGCCACTCAGTTTATGCACAGTGATTAATTAATCTTTAAAAACATGAATAATTTAACAAAAATGTTAAAGGTAATCTTTAGCAAATCCCAAAATGAATATCCATTGCAGAGCAATCAGATTACGTAAAGAGGGAAAGCCAATGGCTAACCTTGCAACTTGCATGGACCTGAAGCTGGACCAAACTGGTAAATCCACATTCACTGATTAACTCCCCCCATTCCTCACATGACTCTGGCCTGATAGCATGTATAGTATTCAGACTGAAATGATCTAACTACATTTATATAAACTTTATATATCACTTCATGTATTGCTCACTGCAGATTTCCTATAAGAAATTCTGCATTATAGATTTTAAAAAAAGAATACAATGTTATATACATTAAAGGTGATGTGATAACTATAAGTAAGCCATTTAGGCTTATTTATCAGAAAAAAAAAATTCATAGAGTGTCTCTGTAGTGCTGTTTAAAAGTCTTTACCAAGAAAGTCTTTGATACCTGGAGAAAGGTGTCTGTTAAAATAGCTGTGACCAGCCAAATCTTGACCCCTTGGATACAACTAGGCAATCACTTGAGAGATTGGTGGTGTGTTCAGGAAACATGTTCTTTACAGCGATAGTTCACCCCAAAATGAACAGTTTGTCTTTTACTCAACCTCACATTATTCTAAACCTGTATTGTACACATATGAATGTTGTCTTGGACCCCAGTGACTTTCATTGTATGAACGAAAACAGTATTTCAAAATATCTTCTTTTGTGTTCCACAGAAGAGAGGAAGTATAAGGTTTGGAAAGACATAAGGGTTAGTAAATAATGTACCAAAAAGGGGGGGGGGGGTGTAATTGTGTAATACACAAACAGTGTGTAATTGCAATATTATATTAATATCTTGTAGCACACTAAATGCCACTGAAAGAACAGACTCAGATTTCCATGCTATTTTTTTCTTGTTATGAGAATACCCAGAATACCTATTCAAGTCTAACCTGAAATGTACTGTCTGCATTTAACAGATCAATGTGCAAAGTCCTTTACAGTAAGTTTTCATATCTGGTTCATGTCAGTCAGAATGAATGAGTGTGTTCTGGCTTTCTTCTGGATGACATGAACTATGTTGTTGAATTTCCTGTGACATCTTGATTTGTTATTGCAGAACAATGATGATCATTTCTTCCAAAGAACAGAGTAATAGCAGTAGCTCTCATACAGGAATAATTTCTTCATATTACCAAATATAATGTCTAAAGGTGACAGCTATCTCAGCAGATCTTAAACTGACAAAAAACATATTGTAAATAATGCAGCTGGAAACACATTCATGGCAAATAAATAAATGTACCACAAATCTCAACAGCCATGGTTATCATTTTCTTATTGTTGAACATGGGCTTCCGGTTACAGCAACTATCAAACACGAGACAGATAATATTGACTAAAGTCAGATCAAAACAATATCTTACACTAATCAGCCGTGCAACAGTGTTTGTAAACATTTACACGATTATTTACCTCTGAACGGAATATCACTTTATGAGAGTGATGCAGTACACGTATAATCGCCTATATACATACTATATACATGCGACTAGTTTAACACTTACCGTATCTCGGCTCAGTGGAATTAGTGGGGAGGAAAAAACGGGAATAGAAGAACAACCTTGGTGTAATACTGGCAAAACAGACCGTTCTGTCGATGGCAATTCTTCACAAGTATATAAAGTTCGCCTGTAACAACTGTCAACTCATAAACTTATTGTTATTCTTGACTTGAATGCTCTGAAAGACTGTCTCTGTTTATCTGACACAGCCGAACTCAGAAACCGACCGACCTTTCACTTCTGTACGCGTAAAAACGGCGGAATGGTGGGAACGGTGGAGGACTGGAGCCCAACAGTTTCTCGGTGGGAATTTATGAATTCTACTATAGCAGAGGGAGAGCTTATGAATATTAATTAGGCCATACTGACGTTGCCTGGTAACCTTCCGGTAGCGTCAAGTCACGTAATCTCTTAATATTCAAAAGCAAATGATTCAGCAAATCACTCTGGGCTACTGGGAGAACGTCAGATTGCGTTATTAATATTAATATGTCAAGGCTTTGCCATAGTAGGACAATCGTCTACATTACGGCTACAGGAGCGCCATCTGTCGATGCAGCGTAATAGAACCACCACACTGTTCAAATGCTACAGGTCACAATTTCCATTTTTAGTTATATAAAGGTTTACAATCAGCATTCTGAACACTTTATTTGGAACAATTTTTATTTTTAAATATTTTCATCAACAAAAAACAAAACAAAAAACACAGGCTGTCTATAAAACGGGTCAACTTTATTGCTTAGAGAATACAGCTTACAGCTTTTGCAAAGGCATGTGAATACACCTCTCAACTAAACCTTACCAGTCATCACAAGATATGAATTAACCACACATTCACAACTTCACTTTTACACATTGCACCTGGAAAAAATCTGCTATCAAAACATTGTACAAAGTGAGAGTTACAGAGCGTTCAGTGCGATGTGCACCAAAGCACTCCGACTCCGACAGAGAACAAATACCATTGAGCAGATTCCCGAAGCCTATCTGGTGACTGAATTTTCATAGTTTTTCTATCTTTGGTACTAAGAGACAGATATTATTCTGCACATGTAAATCTTTTCCTTGGAATACTGTTCTGAACACAGGGCAGGTAAAAGCCTATCTACACAATCTTTATCCTCACTTGAACTAAAATGAACCAAAAAGCAACATCCTACATTACAAATCACATTCTCTGATCTCACTCAGCAGAACAAAGAGAAATACAGAAGCGGGGATGAACGGCTGTAAAAATCACTTTCCAAAAAATGTTCCCCAAATGTGTCTCTTTAAGCCATTTTACAAAGACAAATATAAGAGAAATGCGCAAATCGCCTAAAACAGGACGCGATTCAAAACACCGGCTCCTGAAGTTAACCAATGACAATTAACATGGTGCTCCTCATGTCACAGCCACATCACATGACTTAACATCCTTCCCACACACATATGGTGAAACTTATGGCAACTGCCTTCAATTAAATCAGGAACAAATGAGAAAGAAAAGAGGGATTTTCAAGAGCTAATAATTCTAGCTAACAAGTGAATCGAGGCAACCATAGCAACAAACCACAGGAGAACACCCATGATTCCTCCTAAACCTTCAGTATGAATTTATACTGGTGATCTGGGATTTAAAAGTTTATATAGAAGAAAACACTGCAGAGGTCCCTCTCTGCTAAGATTACAAAGTACAGAGTGTGTGTGGGAGACCGTACATGTCTGTAATATATTTGTCAATCTATCTGTGTGCTTCAGTGAAAGCCTGCCGGGATTCACATGTCGTCCTCTTCATCTTCATCCTGGGAAGATCCGGCCTGCTGAGCGGAACTGGCTGAAGCCGCCGCTAACTGTGCCTGCTGGGCGGCCTGCTGCATCTGTAACCACTCCTGCTGTGCCAACTCAGCCTGCTGCTGCCGTGCCTGTAAGACAGCAGAACTTATCAGAAGAGCCGCTTGAAATCAAAGCGCTCATGTTGTTACACACATACAAGGCACAAACTGGAAAGCCACAGAGCGCTGATTTCACTCCTTTCATGAATATTTCAACATGCTTTTAAAGCTCTTCCAGGATTTTTACCTTGGCAAATAATTCCTGCTGTTGACGGAGAAGTTCTTCCTCAGGTATGCCAAGGTTCTCTAGACGAGAGCTGGCCTTCCTCCGTTTAAGTGCTACAGTTTTACACTCTTGCAGAACATCTTTTACTTCTGCGATGTATGACCCAAAACCTAGACTTTCAAGTGCTGAGAAAAATAAATAAATTCTAAATGTACACGTAAATTCACTGTTACATATCTGTTGGAAATCAAATCTACAACCAGTGAACAAGAAATCATCATCTTTATACTGTACTTCATACTCTATATCATGACTGTAACACAATCGTATCCATCCACCATCTGTCTAAATCCAAAATGAATGCCAAAATACTGAATTAACATGCAGATTAATTCAGGTTAATCTAAAGATCAATGCAATCCAAGGCCTTAGAAGACCTAAAAGGTTGTAGGTTCAAACCCACAAATACACAACAATCCAACCACCATTGTGGATTGATAAACATATTTAAAGGGATAGCTCATCCAAAAACAAAAACTGCATTATTTACCCTTATGTTGTTCCAAATATTTCCTAATTTCCTACTATGGAACACAATGAAGAATGTTTTTTGAAGAACTGCATGACATTTAAAAAGCTTTTGTTCATACAGTTAAAATTATTAGTGTCCAACACTGCTCCAACAAAAAAAAAAGAACATGAAACAAAAACATGCTACAAAAATTTCCCAAAATATCTTACTGTGTTCCACAGAAGAATGAAAAACAAGTTTGGAGCAAGCCAAACAATTTCCATTATTAAGTGAACTCCACTTTAAACCAATCTAAGCCAGTTTAAGATGGTCCCCCAGACTGGCTAAACTGATCTTCAGTAAGACTTCAAGACTGAGCAGCTGAAAAGTGCCCAAAACTCTTTTAAAATCAGTCAAACGACTAGCCTGACCAGGGGACAAGCTAGTTCTTAAAACACAGTCTTAACATACTCGCTACGTTTATGTAACTGGCCCAAGACTGGAAGACCAGTACACCAGTTTAGGCTAATTTAAGATGCTTTTCATCATGAATTGTATGGAAAATGAGCCAATGACAGTGAGCGCTGATTGAGGCAAACATCTCATTTTGTGTTCTTCACAAGGAAGCAAGACATACAGGTTCTGGAACAACATGAAAGTGGGTAAATGAAAGAATGTTTATTTTGGGGTGAACTACCCATTAATTCAAGCTTACTAAGCAAGCTTTGAATAAAACCCTCCATCATTTATCCAAACTAATGATTAATTGGCTGTTAGTAACCTCACAGTTATCAAGAAGTGACGTCCTCACCGTTTATAACATGTTCTGGGGATATAGTCTTCTTCTCTGATTTATTGCAGATCTCGTTGGCCTCTGATGAGACGAGGTGAATGAACTCTGTGCAGCAGTTCACCACCAGCTCTCTGGCATCGTTCGCGACTCGAACATTGGGAAGCGTTTCTTTAATCATTTTATTGATCGCCGCCCTCGGGATCGTCAGATCATCGTCGTTGCCCGATGAAGAAGCCATGAGGGATGAGCTGCCGAGACGCTTCGGAGTTTGAAGGGAATCGAAAGCAGGCGAGGAAGTTCAATGGGTTGTTAATAAGAAAACACCCACAGCGGCGGCTTTGTGTGGCGATTCAAATAGTGTGGTCGGCTTTCTTGTAGCAGATCACTAAAACACTGTCAGAGAGAATGCATACTTTTGAATATACTTCTGAATTCAAATTCAGGGAAAGAGTGGGAGTGTTTGACACAAGGAAGGGAGGATGAGAGGAGTCGGTACCTTTCGGCTGATCAGTTTACGCTGACTCTCCACATCCACACATCAGTGCTGCTGTTCCTGTGCGCGTTTATAATCATGATTCAACTCCGATCGTTCATTCTCAAGTTGCCTGGATAAACTAACAGACGCCGCGCGCGTTCGGCTAAAACCCGGGGCGGAAATTTTAAAGCATCCGAAGCTCTTAATTCATTACTTCTCCCACTCGGTTAGCGATCAACGAAATGAACCCCACAATGCAACACTTCCGGATATCCGGTGATTCTTCTGCTTGTTATTGTTTCGTGGGGTTGTTCGACACTGCCGCCTACTGTACGAAACGGAAATTACGAAATTTGATCTCGAGACACTCTTATTATTACAGTATCTCATAAAAGTGAGTACACCCCTCACATTTCAGCAACAATTTTAGTATATCTTCTCAAGGGACAGTACTGCACAAATGAAACTGGGATATATATTAACGTAGAGTAGTCAATGTGCAGCTTGTATAGAAGTACAAATTTACTGTCCTCTAAAAATAAGTCAACATATAGCCATTGTTGTCCAAATAACTGGCAACAAAAATGAGTACACCCTAAGTGAACATGTCAAAAACTGTCCAAAGTGTCAGCATTTTGTAGGGGCACCACTGTTATCTAGCACTGCCTTAATCCTCCTGGGCATGGAGTTCACCAGAGGTTCACCACAGGTTGTTGCTGGCATCCTCTTCCACTCCTCCATAATGACATCATGGAGCTGCTGGATGTTAGACACATGGTGCTTCTCTGTCTTCAGCTTGAGGATGCCCCACAGGTGCTCAATAGGGTTCAGGTCTGGAGACATACTTGGCCACTCCATCACCTTTACCTTCAGCTTCCTCAGCAAGGCAGTTGTCATCTTGGCGGTGTGTTTGGGGTCGTTATCATGTTGGAAAACTGCCATTCGGCCCAGTTTCTGAAGGGAGGGCATCATGTTCTGCTTCAGAATGTCACAGTACATGTTGGAATCCATGTTTCCCTCAATGAACCGCAGCTCCCCAGTACCAGCAGCACTCATGCAGCCCCAGACCATGATGCTACCACCACCATGCTTGACTGTAGGCAAGACACAATTTTCTTGGTACTCCTCACCAGGGTGTCGCCACACATGCTGGACACCATCTGAGCCAAACAAGTTTATCTTAGTCTCATCAGACCACAGGATATGGTTCCAGTAATTCATGCTCTTGGACAGGTTGTCTTCAGCAAACTGTTTGCAGGCTTTTTTTGTGAGCCAGCTTCAGAAGGGGCTTCACTCTGTGATGACAGCCATGCAAACTGACTTGTTGCAGTGTGCGGCGTATGGTCTGAGCACTGACAAGCTGACCTTCCACTTCTGCAACCTCTAAAGCAATGCTGGCAGCACTCATGCGTCTGTTGTTTGAAGTCATCTTCTGCACCTGATGCACAGCATGAGGACCTAACTTCTATGATCGACCCTTGCGAGGCCTGTTCCGAGTGGAACCCGTCTTGGAAAACCTCTGTATGACCCTGGCCACTGTACTGTAACTCAGTTTCAGGGTGTTACTGAACTTCTTATAGCCTAGGCCATCTTTGTGGAGAGCAACAGTTCTAATTCTCAAATCCTCAGAGAGTTCTGTGCCATGAGGTGCCATGTTGAACATCCAGTGGTCAGTATGAGAGAATTGTACTCAAAGCACCAAATTTTAACTGCTCTAATACAAGATACACAAATTTGTATGGTCCTGTCAAGCAGACAAAAACATGAACATGATGAATAGGACATGTGGCTTTGCATGGTTAAATGAAGTATAGCTGTTATCACTTAGGGTGTACTCACTTTTGTTGCCAGCTTTTTTGACAATAATGGCCATATGTTGAGTTATTTTCAGAGGACAGTAAATCTTCACTGCTATACAAGTTGCACACTGACTACTCTAGAATATATCCAAGTTTCATTTCTATAGTATTGTCCCTTGAGAAGATATACTAAAATGGTTGCTGAAATGTGAGGGGTGTACTCACTTTTGTGAGATACTGTACCTACACCAACTTGAAATCTTTCAAACCATTAAACATTGTATTGTGTATGCCCCATTTTCTTGACTTTTTCAGTACAAAACTGAAATTGCAAGCGCAAGATTAGGGAAAGTCACATAGTTACATCGTTGGGGGTCCAAGGAGCCAGTTGATTGAGCCTTAGTTTTCTTTTCTTCCTTCTTTTTTTTTAACTGTATGTGCATATATTATGTATATCAATATACATTAATAAAATTATGTGATATAATAATATTATATTATAACTGGCAGACAGACAACAGGTGATACACTCCAAATTTAATAAAGTTTAGGTCATGGAGGGTGGTATTTACATAATCCTCCTTGTAAGTGCTCAACAGTGTGATTAGGACATTAACTTGATACTTTTGATGTTTTTATTTGGTAGAACTGCTGCATGTCTTAAATAGAAACAATTTATCAGAATTCGTGAAAAACTGATCAAATCATCATTCAGGACCCAGTTGTTAAAATTTTTTTTTTAATCTGGATTAGAATAATCCCTTGTTTTGCTATTCAGGATCAGGTAATCTTATTTCTGTGCCAGTTTTTCAAAGCAACATTAGATTAGATCACCCTGATACACTCGTTTAGATGACCAAATCTGGATTATCAGTGCTCTGATTGGGACTAATTATCAAAAGGCTACTAGGTAAAGAACAACGGGTGGAACATTTAGCGTGGAATCAGTGCTGTCAATTTGAATAGGCACAGCACAAAATGTCCAACAAATAACCCGTTTTCATTCTTCAACAGTCAGACCCCTCATCTGACCCACAACAAATAAATAAAACAAACAAATATACATCACAAATACATTGTGGATATATTGAGCACATATTCTTAATTTAGACTTTTGAAGCCCAGCTTTCAGGAGGCAGCTTTTAAGGGTGGCTTTGGTTTGCAGTAGTTTGGTCACAGTGATTTGTTCCTCAGCCAGACAAATTTGTACTTCTGCTCTTTAAGTTTCTAATTTAAGAAGTGACTTATAGGCATCATCATCATCATTATTTAGCAAAGAATGCTTCAAGCTTCTTTTCCGAGCTCCTGTGGCAATTATTACTGGCTCTACCAGTGAGGATTCACCTCCATCACCCTCTTCTGTCAAGGAGGCATTCAGAATTTAGGTGATTTCAGCCCCAATTTCTTTCTGTTATTCACTTCTCCACCCTTAATAGAGTTAAAAGTTACTACTATTGAGGCATAACACCCACCAGCAGTGTGTGGGTTTCTTCGACATTGGATCCATTACTTTGGACTTTGGAGTAATAACCATGGGAGTTTCCCGGTCTTGAGCATGATTGATTTAATTGAATAGAAGCCAAAGCACATCAGCTAATTGATGTTTAATAGGTGTGTGTTTAAAAAGACCAATTACACAGCCATACCATTTAGCCTTTCCCTGCACTTTCAGTGCAGAGTTGTATCGGAATGGGCATCCGCCATAAAATCTTTGCCAAATGGCTGTGCGGATAATTCCGCTCTGGCAACCCTTAAGGGAGCAGCCAAAGGAGAGAGAGATTATTCAGCCTTTCTTAAAATACTTACAGAGAGACACTGACATGTCTGGTATTGTTCTTCACCACCACTATTTTGGTAGAGGATACCATCAAAAGGTATATGTTGAGCACACAAAACCACTGAAGCAATACACCACTGAGGAACTGTACACTCGATTTTTCTTTCGATTTTTTTTATTTTTTATTTATTTTTTTTAATTTATTTTGAACAATCCATTTTCAAGAATTGTTCTAAACCAACAGCCGAAAATTTGATCAGTTTACCTTCTAACAGCTGGGCTCATAAGAACGTTTCTACTGTTATTTGAATTGTGATGCACAAATGCAATGCACTTTTTGAGAAAACTGGCCACAAGGTGGTGCTATAACAAGTGATTTTAGATTTTTGAGTATAATGCAGAAGCTTTATTTAAACCTTTTCTTTTTTCCTCTGAATCCTCAAGTGCTTGTAATATAGTAGTCAACATTTGAAGTGGATCAAAACCTTTACTCAAAGTTGTCCAAACAATACCTGTTCTTGTCTTAGGACAACTTTGAACTTTTTTGATCCACTTCAAATGCTGACTGCTGTATAATGGCAACATGATGTTTTACTGCTCCCTATAAAACTTTCATTAAAAAAAAACAAAAAAAAAACTCTTTGTGAGAAAATATCTGAACTTTAGACCAGACTTTAGCTTTATCAAACAGCTGAAAACACACAATAGTGGAAAATGTGTAGAAATTCTTTGTACAGCACAGAATTTGCACACATATATTACAAAAACAAAGCAGAATTTACAGTGCTTGTGTATATCTAGTTTAATTGCATTTAAGTGCCCAGACTGCCCACAAAACTAACTTTCTAACAAATTTGATGCCGCTCTAACTTTCTTACCAACTTTGGCAAATCCAGTGAATATTTCAGTCTTGAAAGTGCTCAGTGTATCAGCAATGTACTTTGTTACCACTAGCTGTAAAAAACACCCATTTGGCCTTACTGCCAAAAATCATCCAATGAGATTACTAGATGGAAAAATGCTTTCTGGTTTTGTGTGTAATATAGACCAGACAGTTACTGAACAGACTGTGCATGGTCTATGAGCATGGCATCTGAGGCTAGTAAGAGTTTGGATGGATAGCTTCAGCATTTAGCCCCTTCTAGTAGATCTCTGAACTAATTCCTGGTCTGTAACGCTTCCCTTCCACGACTGGCCTACCTGAAACATTCTTCAAAATATATTCTTTGTGTTCAGCAGAAGAAAAATATCAAACAGGTTTAGAACAACTTGAGGGTGAGTAAATGATGACAGAATTTGCATTTTTGTGCTCACCTTTTCCTTACCCTCGATACATGCATTTGCTATATAGCTCCTCAACTGTTCATGTTCTTCTTAACAGTTGGTAAAAGACCATGTCAGTTTCATTCATGACATACGTAGATTAATTGGACAACATCCAAAAGTTAAGAATAACTCTTCCCTCATGTGCTGACTCCTCATCTTTTATTTTTTTGTTTCAAGGAATTTATCCAGATTAAGTTTGGCAGAGATTAAGTTTTGCTTGGAACTGTATGTAAGAATGGTCTATTAGACCTAAAGTCTAATCTATAGATGATAAGACTTAAAGATGACCAAAAGAAAGAGAAAAAATATTAGATGAACAATTAATTTATTCAGACGTCTTCAAGTGATGGATGAAAAATTAGACTAAGGAAACAATTAGCACAGGTAACAGCAGAACTATTATAAACATTTTGCAAACGTGCTAACTCTCTGTGATTTATAATAAAAGATTGTACAATGTTTGGTATTATGCATTATTGCTTTTTTCATATATAAAGTAATGATCTTAAACAGAACTGGAAAAACAGGTCAGCTGTCCTTAGAGGTATTCCAGAAAACAAGGTTAACTTAGTGTTATATAAATCCTGAACTCTCGGTTGATTAACTTGTAGAATGTGTGCGATTATTGGTTCTATAAAGGCAGTCTAGAGTTAAGGCTGGAATACACAACGTGACTTTTGCCCTGATTTTTTCAGTCTGGACAAATTGATGCTAGATGCTGAAAGTCTGAGCCAGACTGTAGGTTTTCGGCAGTCAATGTTGCCAGATTTTACAGAAAATTGCATAACGTATGGTGGGCACAGACTCTGTTTCTTTTTTTTTTTTGGCTTCAGACTATGATTCCACCCAGCTGGAGGATATCAAATATGTCTGATATATTTATTTGTGAACACAGATTGTTTTTATTTGTCTAGAATGTTTTAGTAACGAGGCACACTTGAAAAATCTGGTAATAATTCTCAGTTATTTAGTGTATGATGCCCAGTTTTTCTCTCTAACCATTTACAAGTCGACAGGTGTATGATGCCTGGTGTTTTAAAACTCAGACTTAATGGTGAACAAAAATATATATTCTCAACAGAGCATCGAATCCATTAAACTTTGCTGTTACGCCCACTGGAGCCTCAACAGAAAGTCAAGCATTCACTGAATACCTTTGAGGCTGAGAGGCATTTATCTGAAGTAAACCAACCCTGCAACATAACCTGCTCCAGAGCAAGTTATGTTCAGAGTGTAAGTTGCTGTATGGCTACTTGCATACCATGAAATCTCCTCAGTTTTTGGAACCAAAAGTTGAGGTTGTCCATTTACTTTGGGTAAGCTTACCCAGTTAAATTGCTTAACCTGTTTTCTGGAATACCCCCAGATCTCCAGCAGAATATTCTTTAAGAGGCATTCTTGTCTTTATCCAAAGTGAAGCTCTTACGGCTTCTCCAGCGCAGGAGCTTGAGGAAATTGAGACTTGCATTGAACACCTTGTCATGTTCAAACACCATTTTGTAGAAGGTTTCAATGGGAAGGTCACCGTTTGGATCCGCATACTTTAGGGTGGTCGTGGGTGTGTACAGATGGTTAGTCTGATGCCGAAATGGTGGGTTGTCCATGGTAATCATTTTGAATGTGTGCTGGGTACAGAAGAAACAACGTATGGACTGTTAGTAATTCAGAGACAAGGACAGATGAATGAAATATATGAAATGCTGCATGAAATGTTTTGGAAAAGTTCTCAAGCTCCTTAGTTGTGCAAGTACCTCTGCAACATCCTCTGGAGTTTGTCCAAGACTCTGGAGTATCTGGTTGTAATTCTTCAAGTAGATGTTGGTAAACATATCTGCTGTCACTTCATCAGCTTTGGAAAGGTCTAACTTCGAACCGTCCTCATACACCTTACACTCAAATTCTGTCATGACTGGTCCTGGTTCAATGAGGCTGATACTGCACAGATACAATATATATTCAATTACAACCTAAATGTGGAGGTCAATGTTTTCAACACACAACAAAAATCTTGAAATTACTGCTGCAACGTTATCATGAACAAGCAAACAGCTCTTTTAAACTTTGAGTAGTTCTAGTCATACAAAACTACCACACGAAGGATGAGGCAATGTGGTTCATGTCCACTCTGTCTAGATTCATGTTCAAATAAATAAAGGTAAATGTACTCCCGGGTAGTGGAGTATTTGGGACCATTAAATGCTTGGACCCCTGTATATGAGTGGGATCACTTACTTTAAATTGAATCTCAGAGCTTGAACTGCCAGACTCTCACAGAACCCTTCAACAGCAAACTTGGAAGCAGCATAAATGTCATTAAACAAAATACCTGTGTACATGAACACGACAGTGATTAGAGATGGTAAACCCTGATTGAATCCTCTCAGAGCTCCTTTAGTCATTATTGTTAATCCTTTAAGTATCTAAGTTGGACCTCTCAACCCCAGTATAAAGAGCTCAAATGCAAATATCAGCTTAAGAGAACCAGGCATTAACAAAAGCTGGTTGTTGTCCATTTTTAACAACTCACCCTGAATCCCCATCACACTGCTGATTACCACTATGTGGCCACTTTTTCTCTTCTTCATATCAGGAAGAATCTCCTTCAAGAGTCGTACAAGCCCAAAGAAGTTAGTGTCCATGACAGCTTTCATCTCATCAATGGACTGACACTCAATGGGGCCAATCATTCCCATTCCAGCATTACTAACTGAAAAAGAGAGAATGGAAGGGTAGTATTAACAATGCTGATTCACAGAAGATAAATTAAGCAAATCATGAAGATTTCTTGAATATTCCAGATTTTTTTTTTTTTTTTTCACTTTTATCTTCAATTTCAAAAGCCTATTGTGTTTTTTGATTGTATCTCATCTGTAACTGCTTAGATTTTCATGCACAGTTCACAACGCATCCTGTAAGCAGCAATTGCGTGGGTAATGATATTTTCTAAGAGAGATCAGAGGTGAGTGGCCAGACAGATTAATTAAATAACATTGTGTTAGTTTACAACAGTGCTACGCAGTAGAGGAATGCTGAATGCAAAATGTTGAATCTTGAAGTGGACAGACTACAGCAGCAGAAGCCCAAATTTGCTTCTGCTCTGTTAGAACAGGAAACTGATTGTACTCCAATGGCCAAATGTAGGCTACAGCAACTGTATGTAATAAAGTCTGCATGACCAGAATCTCTAATTTCCCCAGGTTCTTGTTATATCCATGCCACAAAGAATTCAGGCTGACTGCAAGCAGACTGGCCCTTTTAACTGAAAGCAGGACTTCCGTTTATACAGCATTTTACAACATATTAATATGGCCTAATTAGGGCTTTTCACACTACTGGGTCATTCTAAAACCCCAGCATCCTAGGTTATCTTGCATTATGTTTCACACTACTTTACCTGGGGTTAAAATTAATCTGGAGTGTTCAGTAGCTGGCGTTTCATACTGTATATAAACCCCAGGTTAATGTTATGTTTACGTTAAGGGCTCTAGCGTTGCATTCTGCAATCCTCCAATCAATAACATTGACACTGCAAATATGCAAATAAGAACATTAACATTTAAGAATGTAGCATTACAGTGTAAAATGCTAAATACCAATAGCCTAATTTATTATTAACCCCAGACAAATTATTCTTTTTTGTGTGAAAAGAGCCCTGTTGAAAAAAAACAGCCTATGCTGGTTAGGTAGGTTTTGAAGCTGGGATGCTGGTTTGAGCTGGTCCTTAGCTGGTTTAAACTGGTCCTTAGCTTTTCATGTGCTGGCCCTAAAATGGTCCGACCAGCTTGGTCCTTAGCTGGTCATGTGCTGGTCCAACCAGTTTAGGACCAGCACATGACCAGCTTAAACCAGCTAAGGGCCAGTTTAAACCAGCTCAAACCAGCATCCCAGCTTCAAAACCTACATAACCAGCATATGCTGTTTTTCATACACTTTACATCGCAAGAGCGATGCTAACTTTGCTCCAGTGCACGGTTTCATAACCCCAGGTAAAAAAGCGATGCTAAGCCACTTCTTAATTACAAGTGTGAAACGTTCCTTTACCCGGGGTTAAAAGCGGGGTTTAGATTAAAGATAATCCGGGGTTAAGGGCAGTGTAAAAAAAAAAAAAACCCTGCGTGGATTATGTCCGTCTCCGCTGTATAGACTTACGTCGCCCTGCGTATGGTATGCGGGAAGAAATAGATATTATGCCACAAAGTTAAATCATACCATTTGTAATTTTATGTAAGAACAAATACATCTAGGAAACCCTTACTGAGAATGTCAACTCTGCGCATGGGCAGGCTGTCCACACAGGCTTTGATAGAATTCTCATCGCACGCGTCGAGCTGCTTGATCTCCAGTGTGCTGCCCAAGGTACGACCTGCTGCCTCCTCCAGAGCTTCACTATTAGCCAGGTTCCTCATGGTTGCATACACTGCCAAAACCAAAACATTTATCTTAACTTTCATTTGAACTAGTTTGCTAATAAGTGATTTCAGCTAACAGATGGAGAACATAGTCATCATTTAATGACTAATGGATTAAAGCTACTCAGCTTCTTATTTTGAGAAAATCTACAAGCAAAGTCAATTTATTTAGGAGTATACATAAGTTACATATAAAGAAACATTTTTTAAATGCAATTTTAGTAAAAGTACTGCAGTTGCAGACAGCGTTATGTTGTAAAACTGAGTTCCCTTTTCGTGCAAATTTGGAGTGCCATTCTCCATGTGCAGTTTCACAGACGTCTCCAATGTGCAGCCCAAACAACCTGCTGTTTCTCATTTAACACGGTTCCTCATGGCAAACACTGCCAAGTTCAAAATATATATAGGCTAACTTTCATTTGAACTAATCTGCTAACATTTCCAAGTAACAGATTGTGATCACAGTCGTTATTTAATGACCGAATGGATTAATGCTTCTCAGCTGCTTACTTTGAAGTAACATGCAAAGTCAATTTATATAGGAGAAAGTTTAAGAAGTTGCACACACACACGCACACACACACGCGCGCGCGCACACACAAATATTATGAGAATCTGTTTTTTTTTACTATGTAGTTCTGAGTTGTAACAGTACAGTTGTAACACTGTGAATATTTCACTTCTTACACATTCTCTTCTGTCATCATCCATGCGTGTGCACATTCACACTTGTCCTTTTCAAATTAACCGTTTTGGGACATGCCTGTGCTGACAGCACTGATGGTGGGACAATGTAACAAAATACTAAAGTGATACATATGCGTGCATTAAAATGATTCAAAACAGTCAGAGTATAAAACGTGTCTGTGTGATTCACTTAAATGTAGACCTACTATCTG
Source organism: Tor tambroides (assembly GCA_021397915.2). Taxonomy (NCBI): domain Eukaryota; kingdom Metazoa; phylum Chordata; class Actinopteri; order Cypriniformes; family Cyprinidae; genus Tor; species Tor tambroides. Next base: position 42,554 of record JAFVLL020024238.1, on the reverse strand, counting down.
ATTTAGCACACTAATTAGTGTCACAACAGTCACAGGGCACTGTACCTAGTACCTGGCATGGGGTAACAAAAAACTCATTGTCTTCAGCCAGTAATACTGGAAAATACGAATTACATATCTAGGTTTGTAACATATTGTTGATAAAAAGAAAATGGCATCTTTTGAAGAAAAACAAATCTATGTTTATTCTGGACAGTATTTGTGCAGTACAACGAAAAGCAAATATTTTACAACCATACTTGGTCTACCCCACTATTATACAGCTATTCATAACCTATGAGCCTTACCCATAAACCTCTTTTTCTCATCTTTGGCAAGACGAACAGCAAGTGCCAATCCAATGCCAGAAGAACAACCAGTGATCAGTACAACCTTGTGATTCATGGCTGCTTCCTCTGATGATACAGTGAGACGAGAGAACAAGCAGTAAATGAATGCTAAGGAGAACTGGAAAGAAGATAAAGAGACAGATGAGTAAGAGCTTGAGAGATGAGCTAAAACACCTGCTAATCCACATTATAAAGACTCAGCAGAATGACCCACGTGTCACTACAGTCTAAACATATGGTGGCCAATACGTAACATTACGACTGCTGAGACACAAAGTCTATACACCACTGTGGTCTAAAAGAAGTCATATTTTTCAAAAGGTTGGGCTCAGTCAGTAAGTCCCCACATCAACAAACACAAAAATCGGCAATATTTTAAAAAGGTTTTTTATTACTATTATTATATACTGGGATTTAGAATAATTGTAGAGATACATTAAAATCTTTATCAGCAACTACAATATATTCTCAGATATTTCAATTTGCAAATTTATGAGGCATTATTCATACACAATCCAATGGCACTAACTTGTCAAATACAGACAAACGTTATCTTGCTTATAAAAAACAGCATTTTCCATTTCCATTTCTTTTAATGCTCGTTTAAAAAAATCACAAAGACCATGTTGTTGAAAACATCACTGGAATACAGAAGTATATAAAAGAAAATATAAAAGGGTATAAAAAGGCAAAGTCAAGGCATAGGAATAACAAGGCAAAAGTCATGAATAGTAGCAAAATACAGTACATAGTGGCTTAACATGCAGCATTATTGCATTCTGTGTTCCCATCTGCATTCCTTTCAGATCATCAACATTTGAAACACAAGAGGTGAGTATTCTGGAAGCTATGCAAAAGTATATAATGGATTGCGTGTCTGAATGTGTGTGCTTTTAGAAACGAGCACGTATGCGATCCAGTGGGTCTGTGTCCCACATCTTTGCATCCCAAGCCTGGAACCAGCCAGTGAAGGTTGGAGGCTCAGAGCCTTGCTTTATAGTGATGACCGGGGTGCCACGGCGACCAGAGGGGTCAGAATCCACATAATCTTTGGCTAACGGTAAAGAAACATGCACATTAATAATCAGGAATTACATTAAATTAAATCAAACTTAATCCTCCATTACTGGTACACATGGACTGCTCTAGTTGGGATTTTGCTTTCTGGTACCTTAACTGTATAAATGTAACAGTACAAATGAAATTTTAAAGTTAGTGCTTCAGCATCTTAACTTACCTATTTTTTCTGCTCCATTCCGCTCCACCTCGTTGGCATCATTACCAATCCAAACAAAGAGCTAAAGGAAGAAGATTTAAGAAACATTCAAAGTTTCAAATTAGACCTAAGTCAAGTTACATTTATATTTCATTTTTCATTTTATATTTCATAACAAGGCTGTAATGGATGGACACAGATAACATAATTTTCAAAACTGTTTTATGGAATTTTTATTTATTTATTTTTTCCCCAGAAATTAGCTTTGTCAGCACATCAACAATTAGTATGTTCCTAAGCAACAGTACAATTCATTTAACACACTGTACTTTTATCCCTCACAGCCTTGTTTTCATTCCTGTGAAAAATAATAAATTAATATAGGCGCTAAGCTGAGTAATGTCTATGATTGAACTTCTTGTATGTAATGCACTTTTCAAGAACTAGTCAAATAATTACGGATAAAATCTATTCTCTTTCTGTATTTTCTGCTTGATAATTCTGTTTCACTCAGACGTTTATCAGATTACAGAAGTAAAATGTGTTGCAAACATTTCATGTTGGCTTGAGTTATTATCGGTACTTCAAATGCTAACCTGATCCCAGGTATCCAGCAGCATGACATCATCAGTGGCCAGATCAGACTGAGTGAAATCTCCAGGCACTTCCTCAGCCTGAAATGGAAAAGGAGAGGTATAGTAAATTGTATGCATTCATTTAACAAAGAAATTTAAATGAGATGCAAATTCCATTTATGTCAACTCACAATTAGGCGTCCAGTCTTGTTGGAGCAGCCAAAGAGACGTGGAGGTTTAACAGTCTTCTGCAGACTTTTAGAGGTCTGATAGTCCTTCTTTCCACCCAAAGCTGACCAAAACCCAGCTGAGCGAAGCAAAGATACAGATAAGTACCAATCAGTTCAAAAGAACAGGAAACGTGATTAGTTTAGGAATGCCTTTTAACTGTATAAATACAATGTTTGAACATTTACAAAAGGCAGACACCCACCCGGCTCTTTGCCCTCTGAAATTTCTGTGGCACTGCCTCCAAGGAAGCTGCAGACGTGTTTAGCAGCAGCCATTTCTTCCTCTGAAGCGGCTACTCCTTTCCACAGAAACAGGCCGCCAGGACACTTCAGCACAAACACATCGTTAGTGTTCAGTTTAGATGCAGTGGGTCCCACCTGGGTGAGAAAAGAGAGAGAAAGAGTCAGACAGGAAGATTATTGCCTAATGGTCATTGCTGATTGTGCCTGCCGTCATCACTGACCTCCACAGCACGTGTTGCACGGGTGGAGCTCTGGCGGATATGGAAAAGGCGCGTATTGCCTGTCTGACTCTGACCACCTTTACGTGAAGTCCCACCCATGTGGATAATCATGGGTTTCCCCTTGAACAGACTCATCAAATGGGCCGGTTCCTGGCCTTGAGTGACACGTACCTGCAGGGCGACATAACAGTGAATTCTAAATCAAGTAGATCTTTTTATTTCCTACAAAATAAGCTCTTCTCATATTAGACATGACAACGAGAGTAAATAAAAAGAAATCCTTTATAAAATGGAAACTAGAGATGCACAATGTATCCAAAAGAATTTAAGATTACATTTACAGCTGCCACAATTGTTGATTGCGGCATCTCATGTGCTGCCATTGCACTGCACACTTTTTATATTATTAGTTTTATATAATCATTTTTGAAAATGAACTTTAAATGAGTTTTAGATGATGGCAAAATAATCATGCAAAACTAAATATTCAGTTTCAGCAGATATACACTACTCTTTGCAGTTTGGGGTCTGTGAGGTTTTTTTAAGAAACGTATTTAGCAAGGATGCATTAAATTGTGAAAAAAATGACTGTAAAGAATTTTATATTGCTACAAAAGATTTTTAATTCAAATAAATGTTGTGCTTTTGAACTTTCTGTTCATCAAAGAATATAAAAAAACAAAAAAAGTATCTCTGTTACCACAAAAACATTAAGCAGCATAGTCAGTCATAATAGAAAGAAAAGTTTCTTGAGGACCAAATCAGCTGGAAATTCAGCTTTGCCATCAGAGGTATAAATGGCATGTTAAAATAAAAACAACTATTTTAAATTGTAATAATATTTCTCAGTATTACTGTTTTTACTATATTTTCATCAAATAAATGTAGCCTTGGAGAGCATAAGATACTTCTTTCAAAAACTTTAAAACATCTTACATACCACAAACTATTAAAGGGAAGTGTACATATCCAGTGTCAATAAACATCAATAAAGAATGTCTAATATCAATTGATAATCAATATGGCACTAATATATTGTGCACTAGAAACAAAGGTGTTTTAAAACCAAAGTGAAAAGCATCAGGCTATTATGGAATTATTTTGAATTTGCTAGTGCCAGTCACTTTAAATGTTGGCATGTAGTGTAGAACAGCATGATCAAACTAGAAAACCTCATTATAATCAACATGGCATAGAGACAGTGTAAATAAAAAATTACAATTAATCAACAATTATATAATAACACAATAATAACTGATAAGGTTGATTTTTGTAATATGTCTACGGCCCTTTCTTTCTTTCTTTCTTTCTCTTTAATTTAATTTAATTTTAATATAATTTCAGCATGGAATATAATTTGACCAGACTTAAGAAATTAGGCTTGTGTTTGGTAATACCTGGACAGGTGAACCTCCCATGGAATCATCCAGCCTGACTGTTAGAAAAGCTGAGGCAGCCAGCTCATCTTGTGTACACTTCAGTCCTTGCCTGATATAAAAAGCAATACATTTAAGTAGGCCATTAAATATTGACTTGATTGGGTAAATATTGGCTAATCGAGTGGTTAATGAGCACATGTTCCAGCATGTCAACCTGTGGCTATCTTCACTTACCAGGTGTAGATAATGTGTTGCTCTCTGCTTCCCTGGCGATAGGTGTAGAGAATCAGGTAACAGTCTCCTCCATAGAACTGCCCATAGCTGGAAGGGTCCACAGGAACTTTATCCCCACCCTCTACACGCCATATCTGCCGCGGTCAGAGCAATGGACTTCATACAAGTGCAGCATTGTAGTTAACTATAAAATCAACCTCATAATTGAATTGTTAGCGATTATAGCTGTTCAGTCATGAGTTTGAATGGGTCTTTAGAATAGAGCTTCATTTATGAGTTTGTAGTTAACATAAAATAAAAGCTATAATAGCATTAGCAACTTACCCTTACGAAAATTAACCATGGTTTAAAAAAACAAAAAAAACATGGTTACTACAGTTAAACCATGCTAACCACAAATTAACCATGGTTTTGCTACACTAACCATAGTTTAACCATGGTATTTATAGTAAAATTGTAATTATACAAATAGCAATCAGTACCCCAAAAACCATGGTTACTACACTTTTACTATAATAAAACCATGGTTAACTTTCTAAGGGTAGGCTAACAACTTGCTACATAAGGACTAAAACAGCTGTCTGATTAAACAATCTTTATGTAGCAACTTCTTAGCAACTTAGCAGTTAGCACGTAGAAAAAAATCAGGTTTCACATATGACTGTGTAGTATTTCCTATTACTTCAAAGATGCAGTTTGCATTTACCAGTGTTCTGTGAATTTTCGTGGTCGAAACAGTGTCTTTTCATTAGAAATTCTGCACAACACTGAATTTGGACTTTTCAAATGACTTATATGTGAGGTGTACTTCATACATTGCTACACTACTGACAATGGACAATTTTTGCAAGCAACTTTTGCAGAATTTCCTCTAGTGTCACCACACCTTTAAAATTAAAAAGCAATTCTAAAAACCCATTACCAATTCCTGAGGCAACCCATGGCTTGAAACACTAATTCTCTACTGGGTTTTAGGACCCTTAGGACTGCAGACTGAACAGCTCTATGGTCCTTGGTGCTATAAGCTTCTAAATTTTTACCTGGACCTTGCCAGAGCCGTCATCCACCATACCATGCTGGGCAGCCATTGTTTTGTTGGAGTGCAGACTGGAGGCATCAAAGGGAACCTGTGAAACTTTGGCAATGCGGCCAATGCTGTAGGCCTGGCCTGGACCTGTGGTTTGATCCTTATCCTTCCAGTTACTGAAGAACTGCTTGAACAGTGTGGTCTCGCCTCCGGCTGGCATAACCTGGATCTGATCACAAAAAGTTAAATAGACTGGTTAGAATTTGGCTTTCACTCGACTTACTTCCATTAACATGCTGGATCTAAGTCTGATACCTGTGTGTTTTTGGGGTAGTTCTTGTCTTTGATAAACTGCTCAGCTACCTTCATGGCTGCCTTACGTTCTTCAGTGTTTGCGGTTGGTCCTGAGTTGTTAAAACAGATGAAATTGTCAATATGTGTAATATAAGGACTCCAAAATAAAATTTGACCATACCTTTCCAAAGAAAGATCTTGCTGTCCACTCCATTGTCCAGGATGTAGCACTCGGTAGGAGTGAGCATTTCCTGTTTGAAAGGGCTGCTCTGGGCCACCAGAGATGTCTTCATAGAGCCTGCAGCATCAGACACCTGACCCATACCAAACACAGGAATGCATACATTAACACAATTAGCATAATATAGTGCTTGCAGTGTGTGCATAATACATAAATGTACCATGTAGAGTGTGCCCTTTTTCTGATTGCTCCTGTCAATCGTCTCATCATCAGGACTTCCTGCTGGGATGTTGGGCTTGGGCCCAAGAGCCTAAAAATAAACAGACACAATAAGAGTTTCCACCAGTTTTCTCCATGCAGCGGTCAACCCAGGACACAAAAAAAAAACTATTATGCAGAACCTCAAGCAAGAAGTCAAAATCAAAACCAGATGAACTGGGATTCTTTCTTTGCTGATTGGAACTCTAGCTGTATTAAATATTTACTGTTTACTGATTACTAATATTTACTGTGACAAATGGATTCCATCTTTCTTTTAGTGTTTCAGAACCTTAAACACTAGAGCATTGGTGCTAGCAATGCTAAGGTCATGAGTTAAATTCCCAGAGAATGCATGGTCTTGAATACACTGTAAATCACTTGGGATAAATGTGTCTACCATGTGAATGTTTACTGATACATTTAGTCTGAATTATCTAGTGTCTCTGATTCTTTGTTGTGTTGATTTCTTGTTTGTTTTATTGGATTATGTTTCTGTAGCTTCAAAGATGGTCTACGATATCTGGAGGAAGCTATCTGTTAGCATTCCCATTAATTTCAATGGCAGTTGCTCAGCTCACTTCTGCTTTTTAGAATAAGATGAAGGTTACAGCATCTAACAGCAGAAGACAAGTGGATCATGCTAACCAGGCAAACCATGAACCATTGGTAGCTACAGATGATGTTAAGGTAATGAGGCAAAGGTCTGAATTTAGATCATTGAAAAGAAAAAATGTAGGGCCAGGACTCCATTGGTTGTTGATTGAATGTAGGCAAATCTGAATGTGAGCTTGCAGTTAAGTGTAAGAGGTGGTTTTATGTGGATAGAATTATTTTCAGAAATCACCAGATAATCTGTTGTTTCACTGGAAGATTGAGTTATGACATTTTAAATGAAAATTACAAGGTCAAAAAAGAAATATGCATGGATGAATTGTTCACAATAAGATCAGTAACATTCTTTAATCTACATTTCTGTAGCTCGAACTGTACAGCATTGCACTAATCACACCAAGGTCATGAGATCGATTCCCAGAGAATTCATGAACTGTGTACCTTGAATGCTATGCAAGTAGCTTTGTATAAAAGTGCTCACCAAATGCATAAATGTAAATTTAGAAAAAAGAGTGTCCATAGCCTGATGTTCTACCAGTTTATAGTCACAATATACTTGTGAGGGAATTCAGGTGGTTTACAACTTAGAAAGCCAGAACAAACTGATCAAGAAAACCAGTGCTGTCACTGGTCTCACTCTTTTGCTGTCTTTTATTTGTGTTCCATTAAATAAACACCTCACTGAGGCATGCCACCACTGACCCAATAACTTATTCTTTCACTTCCTGTCACAGCAACCAAAGGCATGCTCATTCTTTGCACGGCACATTTAAACTAGCAACATAATTTAGTTTTTTTTTGTTTTGTACAAGGAGATTGACTTACATTAATGACAGCCTCTGGCTCAGCACCATCCTCAATCATCTGCAGACTGGCACGGCCATTTCTCTCATTATCACGAATGCCAATAGCCAACTCAGAGGCTTTCAACCGCTCAAAACGATTGCAGTCATTCCCACACCATTGGTAGATGTCCTAGGAAAATCAGAATATGATTTGTGAGGTTGTGAAATTTGGATTTCCCAAAAGGAAAGA